>ADNK01002972.1:0-40592 GCA_000320545.1 Bigelowiella natans CCMP2755 | reverse complement strand
TGATGGAGAAACCCTATGTAAGTGGAAGTGAAGGCGACGTGGATAGAGAATGGCCAGGTGTCCGTTCTTATGTTATATCATCACATCATCATTATCATCATCATTTCCACGACGATTGTCCTCCTCCTCCTCCTCATCCTCATCCCCCCCCTCCTATACACAAGGGGGGGATTGGTTTAACAAGTAACAGCACACTACATATCAAACCCTAATGTATGTATGTAGCTCTATCGCTCTACTTCTCTTCTTGTGATTGAAAGATAGTAGCAATAGATCATAATAGAGAGGATTTACAAAATGCAACAACCGACTACTCTTATTACTCTTATTACTATTATTATTACAGAGAGGTGTTTGTATATTTGATATGATATATGATGATAGAGTGGGCGCACAAGGCAATCGACTCATACAGAGAGAAGATATTTGGTGCTAATGTCTCCCCAGTCAAAGTAAGTTTCAGGGAAGGAGTGGGGGGAAGGATATCATCAAAAAGAATAACAACAGTAGAGATTGAGTAGTTATTGTAGAGGAGGAGGAGGGAGATTAGGAGAAGGAGGGAGAGTTAAGCTACTACCACACACTAATTAATGAACATCTTGACGAGAATAATAATAACGATGATGATGATGATGATGATAATGATGATGATGGCTGATAAGAATCAGCCAAAAGATCGTAGATAACAACACACACACACACACACACACACACACACACACACACTATTATGTTGAATAGATCATCAATGTTGTGATGCTGTCGTTATCATCGACTAATACTTTCTTTCAATTGTAATAACGGCACATGCTCCTCCTTATACAACCAAACCAGATTACCTTCGATGCTGGAGAAATTGGGATTAAGTGATAATTTAAGAATAAATAAATAAATAAAGTTAAGCAATTAGTTTATTAAGATACCGTGCATGTATATGTAACTACTACTCGACGATACTACGACTTTTGTTCTTTTTTTCGTGCTCCTAAAAGTACAAAGCAACCCACTCTTCACATATTCAATATGTACTACTACTACTACTACTACTACCATCGTTGCTCGATGTCACATTATCATTATCAATGAGTATTTCTCTCTCCTCTGTTATCCTCCTCCTCCTCCTCCTCCTCCTCCTCCTTCCTATTAATCATCCTCACATTATACAATACACTTCTGATCTGTCTTCTTCTTATTTCTACTCAAGATACACTCCTAGACCATATACAACCAAAGGCGGAGTACATGTATGTTATTATATTACATTTCAATATTATCTCAGCAGCAGTATCAGTATCCTTCATCATCATCATCATCATCATCATCATCACCATCCCTTTCTATCTTCAATAACTCTCTCTCTCTCTCTCTCTCTCTCTCTCTCTCTCTCACGCACATACAAGTGTATAAAATGTAATGTATATACGTTGAGTGGACAACACGTTGTTTGTAGTCACAAGCTGCTACTCGTGAATGTATAATATAATCATCATATGCATGATCGCCATATTGATTGATTGATTGTGATCTCGTATCATCATATCGATTGGTTGATTGTGATCTCGTATCATCATAAAGATAGCCAAGGTAAAGAAGGGATCACAAGCTGAAAGAGCTGGTGTTAAGGAGGTAGTAGCAATTCAATATATATAATATTAGCAGTAGAGAAAGATAATAATGAGTATGATTGCTGATCTACTAGAAGTCAAATGAAAAGTATCACCATCAACAACAACAACAATGATATAACATGACATCGTCAAGAATCAGTAGCAGCACCGTCACTAATCCCAACACCATTGTTGATTGCTAGCGACTACAAACAACGTGTTGTCCACTCAAACGTATATACATTACATTTTATACACTTGTATGTTGTCGACTCGAAAGTAGTGCTTGTTTATGATCTATGCATGCAAACATTTACTGCTGTACCTTGTCAATAAACAATAACTCTATTAAATACTAAGATCTAGGAGGACCGACTACTATTGCTACTATTACTACTAGTATTTGTTTTCTTTGTTGTTACCCTGTACGAGTTGCTGTACTCTACTCCTACTACTACTATTATATCATAATATTTCTATCATGATATTACTTCCCTCCCCCCCCCTTTACAACCCTTCAAACCAACCACTTACTCTCTCTCTCTCTCCCAGGGATGGATAATTGTTGCAGTAAACGGGCACAGCGCTCAAAGAAAGACATTTCGTGAGGTGCTATGAGTTATATATATATATATATATATATATATATATATATTTAGTAGTGTGGAAGAATAAAGCATCCCTCTCCTTCAAATAATATCTTTATCACTATTCGGTTGCTGCTTTGAATACCAGCTCCGGTCAACATTTTCTTTTTCTTCTTCTTCCTCTTCGTTTTGTTGATATTTTCTCTCTCTCTCTCTCTCTCTCTCTCTCTCTCTGTGTGTGTGTGTGTGTGTGTGTGTGTGTGTGTTTGTCTTCTTTCTCCCCACTTTTCTCTTATGAAGGTTGATAGCTATTTCGAAGATTCAGCTTTGAAAGAAACGACTGTAAAATTTGATCCTTCCGGGTAAGAATCTAATACGAATAATACGTGGATGAATGAATGAATGGGAGAGAAGACCATATTGCAAATAATGATGGCACCACGTTCCATAATAATCCGTGGTCAATAGTATTGGTATTAGTCAGTAGTCATTCATAGTAACACAAAAGGAATATGACAACTGACTAACTGAATCATCATAATGATCATTCACTCACTCTGCATTGATTCATCCATTGGGTGATGATGCTGCTGCTGATGATGATAATTCAAAGAAGCAGTACCACAGCAGCTATCAAATTCTTCTGTGCTTCCTCCTCCTCCTCCTCCTCCTTCCCCTCCTCCCTTCTTCTCCCATTTTATGCTATAATGTGCCTACTCACTCTCTCACTCTCTCTCCCTCTCTCTCTCTCTCTCTCTCTCTCTCTCTCTCTCGCTCACTCACTCTCACACACTTAGTATGTATTGCTAATTTTATGTATAATGTTGCAGATTGTTCTCTGAAACAGAAGCAAGTAGTCAAGATACAACTACTAATTTTATGTATAATGTTGCAGATTGTTCTCTGAAACAGAAGCAAGTAGTCAAGATACAACTACAGAGCATATTGGTGATAATGACAGTTGTGACGAGAAGATGATGATGGACGGCACAAGAAATGTTAAAGATGATTTCTCCAAGAAAATTTATAAATCTGGGGCAGCAACAAGCCATCATCATCATCATCATCATCATCGTCATTTTTCTAACAATCGTTCTCTGCTATTATCAAAAGTTACTACTACTACTACTACTACTTGTGGGGATATCAGCAGCAATGGCTCCTCTGCATACTACTATTACGACGACGATAATAATGCTATCAAGTATCATAATGCAAATCAAAGTTGTAGTAGTAACGTGGCAAGAATAAAAGAAAAAGAAGGCCTCCTTCCAGAAGATGAGAATTATGTTGTATTGTCCGGTATCCAGGTAGTAGTGAGTAAGTAGACACATTAACATGATTGGGATCAGATCATCATCATTATTATTATTATTATTAATTTGTCATGTTTAGGTAAGGCAGACGAAAGAGTTCCACGGTGAAAAAATGGGTAATTTCTTCATAATTATAGAAATTTCTTCGCTCAGAATGTTATAGATCTACTTTCTTGCTTGTGCGTCACAACGGACATGTCACATAGTATTGTACCACATTTGTACGCGGATAATCATTACCAGCTTCATCAAAGAAGAAGAATAAGTGTTACTAACTTGCATTATCACCCATAACAGGAAAAATACATCGTGGGACTGTAATTCACATAGGCAAGATCGAGAAAGTTGGAGAAAGATTGAGAGGACAAGTTGTAGTAGGAGCACCATCTGCATCAAGATCATCATCATCATCATCATCATCATCATATTTTGAAGGAGGCTGGGTCACAATATGCAGCATAGACCAGAAACGATGGTGGCTGAAGCCACAGGAAAGAGAAATTCTGGAACAACAAGAGAAGAAGGAGGAGGAGCAAGAAGAAGAAAAAGAAGAAGAAACAGAAGGAGGAAAAAGCGTTGTCGAGAACAATGCAGGCCTCAGTGGAGGCGATGATAAGCTATCGTCTACTATAGACCCTGCTGTCAAAAATACCGATGATGATGATGATAATGATGATAACCAGCACGACTATACTTTCACATCATTCGAGGATATTATCGATGATACTGACAAGGCAAAGAAAGGAGGAGGAGGAGGCGTTACTGCCCGAGGTAGTAAAAAGGTCAATAATAACATTGTTTCTTCGGTATCAGTATTATCATCAATCATCGTAGTAATAATAAGGAAGGTGTGTAGTAGAAGAAGAAAAGATTTCTCTACCACCTCACATATCATTGGGACAACTATCTACTACTTTACTAGTTATTACCACCGTAAATGGTGGCACAGATGATACCATCAACTAAACACAATGGCTTGTTTGCATACGATATTCAACAACATTGAAGAAGGAACCGTCATGATGATGCTGATTTACAAACCTACATCTGACTACAAAGAGAGGAGGAAAGTTCCTACCGTGAAGACTGCTCAAATGGAAAAGGATTTCACGGAGAAAATACAGAATATGGTTGTGTTTATTCCACGACATGCCGTCACATACTCTTCCCTTATGACACTGATGAAAAAATATTGGAAAGTGCTGTGGATATGATTTTCTATTATGCTCTTGATTTTGTTATGTTGTTAGATATTAATGCACATGTTGCACCCCATTTTATACCCCCCATCCATCTAATAGTTAAATGGTGAAAAAGAAAACAGCAACAAGAAGAAAACCACTACCTGCAATTCCTCGGAAGAAGAAAGTGAATCTTCATCATCAGTGATAAGCGTTAATAATGAACGAAATATGATTCGAATGCTCAACAGAATAAATTAATAGAGATATTTTTAGAGGTTTTTTAGTGACTCATCACCATCATCGTGATTAAAATTTATTTCATAGTTATTTTACTGATTAAATTACCCCAACCCATACTAAACAATATCATGCATCATACCAAATTTCTTCCTACTAGAAGCACAGAAATTATCTGCAATCATTAGCCGCCTCGCATATATCTATGTGTATCAGTCCCTCCTCTAAATGTGAGAGATTTCTATTATTGCCTTATTATTTATTATTTTAATCTTGACATAGAAAACAGTAATTGCGAAGATGAAGAAGAAGTTGAAGAAGATGTCGAGGATCTGGGAGAAACAAAAGAAATGGTTACACAAATGCTAAAAAATTCTTTCAAGGTCGTAGTATACATTAAATATAAAAAATAGTGTGTTTTGGTATCGGTGGTTAGATAGCATTTTCTGGAGCTAGTTATATTATATGAAACAACAGCAAACACAGCTATGACAACTAAACCGCTATCATCAACATCATTAGCCAACAGCAGTGACTCGAATGCTCCAAGAAAAGCTGAGGGAATATGAAAAAATGGTAAGAGTTCGTTACGTATAGCTTGACACTAGTGTGAACTGATGAGGAAGAAATTAGGATGAAAATGCTGGTACAATGATGATGATGATGATGATGATGATGATTTCATATGGTTTGTTATATTATCTATCGAACAAGACTCCGTTCCAACTATGATCAAATGCTGCATCACACACCACACAGCCACACACACATTCACTCACTCACTTGCTCACAACTTCGCATGAGTGATTGCTAGCGCGTGTAAAATTCAATTAATACGTCATCTTGAAATTGAATCAAGTTTTTGTACCATCCTTAAAAGCATCCATGTCTGAAATAGATACCAAATATACTGAATCCCTATGATACACACAAACGAAACCAAAAAAGGGAAAACCAACGTCACACAGTGGCATTAGTAGCAGCTTCAGTAATGCAAGAGAATAACACGCACACGCTTGCTCAATTAATTGATCATGGTGTACGGCAGTATATAATTGAATTGTTCCACTTTATCAAACATATCGTCTTATCTAAAATAACAGCATGATAAAAAACATCAAACACATCCATTTGGCTGATGGTAGCTGATATACATCACACAAAGATTTGTTATTACTACCTTCTCACTTTTTATCGTCTACAACATGGGTATCAAATGAGCAGATGCTACAAATTATTATGGTTGTGAGGGTGTTCATTAATTCTTCATCAGGAACGCAGAAGGAAAATCAGAAAAGAAAAACGGGAGCAATCACGAATGGAAATGGTAGTAAACATATTAATGTATTCTGTTTACAACAAAAGGAAACATTAGGTAATCATATTATTGAAAATGGTGGGCAATTTTGACGATGGCAAATGTTTCCTCATTGTTATTAATAATGTTTGGATAATGACCATGATGATGATCATCATCGTCCAATCCTGCTACTGTTTTATATTCTGCCAGATGATCGTTTTTACACGTTAATTTCAATCAGGAAAAACTAGATGAAGAGATTGAAAAGGATAAAGTAAGAGGTAGCATGCAACAGTGCGAAGAAGAAGGTATGAATGTAGTAGTATCAATAGTAAGTAGTTAGAGTAGAATGGTAAAAGTAAGCTGGAGTGTAGTATTAATAAAGTTACAAAGAAATTGTTTTCAAACGACATGAAACGTTGGGGAGATATAATTTTTCCAAAATTTACAGCTGATATTTTTTGTGACATTTTACTTTCAAAATCCAAGATTTTGGAGGAGAGAGTGACAACTGGAATGATCAAGAGCTAGAGTAATTCATTCGCCACATATATTGCGTTCAATCACATGTACACATGAAATAATTGATCGAATTGAAACATGCAAACACTTACAAGTACATATACATACATACATACATATATGCATACATATAATGCATAATTCTATTTTATTGTATACTCTCCTCCATGTTGAAATGTGCAGAGGGGGGGTAAAAAGTGTATGTATCATTGGAGTTATGTCGAATAGATAAAATAGTGGTGTCATTTTTTTGCCATACAAATTACTAATATTATATATAATCGTTATTATTATCATTATCAGAATTGTTATTATAATCATAATTAACGATAAAAATTAGCTTTAGAAAGAAATATTGGAGAGAGATTTTTTAAGCATGTGCATAAATTTATGGTGGTTATTTTCTACTATATTTCAAGCACTGATTCCTAACATGACTTGCAGCATATTGGCCCAAAAAATGGCTTCCAAGGAGATAAGAGATGAAAGAAGGAAAAAGATTAGGAAGGAAAAAAAGAAACGTCAACCAAATTACGTAATTTATAATTTCATTTTTGACAATAATATATATATATATATATATATATATATATATATATATATGTGTGTGTGTGTGTGTGTGTGTTCGTGTGTTTTTGAACCTTTGTGGTTTCTCAGAACAAAGCTTTGAGCACATCAGACGTCAGTACAGATATGAAGGACTATGGTAAATAAGATTCAAGATTCAATGTCGGGAATTTTTTGTATGTTGGAAAAATAGGATTCAATATTATTTGAAAAAAAAGTATCATTGGTCTACTTTGACAATCAACTATCTTTAAACCTAGTTTTCAAGGATGAAAAAAGGAATCCTTACTCGCCACCACCAGTAAGTATCTTTCGGACATTCACTTTCTTTCAAAAAAACATCATCGAATTCGCACAAAAATCATGAAATATGTTGAAGGTAAAAGAATCAGAGGGGAAGGCATTAGTAAGCTTTTTGTTTTAGGAGTAATACCACTGAAAGGAGTAGTCGTTCATCATCCAAACATATTAGGTAGAAGAGGCAACAAGATTTGGACCAAATCAAGAGGAATTCGAGTTAGATGCATAATTTATCAATATGTGCTGATAACACCGACGAAACAATGACATTGATAGTTTTGTTATGCTTATATATGTACATATGTTATATTAGTTTAAAACAAAATATGTATATGTATATATTCATATATTTACACATATAACTTTCAGAGAAACAACTGATGACACAGCTGCTCGGGAGATGAAAAATTTTTTAGCCGGAGGAAGTGCTGCTGAAAATGAAAATTATGGTAAATTAAATTAGAATTATACATTATGAGAAATTCAACAACTAGCACTTTTGGGTAATTGGGACGGCACAAATTTTCTTGACTTAGACTACAGTATACTCGGTATAATTAATTTGTTACTGAATAAATAGGATCATTACCATCGAACACCAATAACTAGCTGGTAGAATTACAATTGAATTCTTATCTCTTGTACGTGTTATAAGTTTGTAGCGCATCTTCGTGCTCTTCAAATTTGAATGATGGGAGAAGAAGAAATCAGAAAGAATTTTTGATTTCTTCGTCATCAGAGGATATCCAGGTACCGTAGAAACAGTAATATCTGATAGGGTACAGCAGAGAACTCAAATGTATTAAACATGAAATTGCTTTTATGTGGTAATCTACAACCAAACTTTATATGGTAACCTACATCCAACATCAGTAATTACATGATAAAATAATGGTCATATTAGTATTTTCGTGCAGGCATTTTTCGAAAGAGTACGGGGCGTCAAGGAACAGAAACAAAATCAATTTTCTGTCGTGAACAAATCAAAGATACAAAAATTGGTCATTGGAGAAGTGTATAGATACAGAAAGGAGTGAATTTCTGACATATATCCAAGAAACTAACAAATGCAGCAATTTGAACATAACTTAGGCAATCATTATGTGCACTTTTCATCATCATATCAGAATAGAAAAATAAATGTTTATGTTAAATCGATATTTATGTACATGTATGTGGAATGATTCTGCTGTTTCTTAAGTCTATTGATGTTGGTGATACGAATATATTTAATATGTTGACGTTGTGATGGTTAAATGTCTATTATATTATATGATTGTTTTTCTCATATAGAGGATGGATAAAAGCAAATACGATGGGCAACAACGCAAAAATATTAAACCAGTCGCTACTAATAAGGAATCCATCTCATCCTTTAAATCAAAGGAGGCGGGAAAAAATCAAAGGTATTGCACAAAGATTGTTGGGTAGAAAACAAGGGAAATTATGAAAGTGGTCAACTGTATTTGATGTAATAATCACGCTGCATGATGTCTCCATATTGTAAATAAAACAATAGGTTCTTTCCCATTTCCTTTTTTAATACAGATTCAGTCTATACTCTCATTTGGAGTTCCCTGCTTATCGCATGAAAATAATTCTATAGCGCCTTTCTCACCCTCAGTTGCTCTTATGTTACATAGAAGGATGGTTAGAAAGCAACTTGTGGAAGAAGAAGTAAGCAGAGTTTCGATGAACTAAAGCAAAACTTGAGAATTATTTACTTTAATTACGAGTTTCTTAATTTAACTAATGATTCTGAGTACGTAAACAAATAATTTAGACCACGTATTAATTAATAAAGGAATTTGAATGTGAGGATGTCTTATTGGAGGTGTAACTTTATTATTACAGAAACGAGAAAAAAATGCTCGAACTCGCGATCTGATACGAGAGCTGCCACTAAAAATACAGCAACTACAAGAAGAGTTAATCCTGAATACATACATATACCGTTTGCTATATGATATAATTATTGTTAATATCGTAAAAATAGAATCGATTTTCTTGGTCTGTTTACATAAATGTTTATTAATGTGTATTATATTCCTCTTTTTCTTGAGAGTTGCTGTTTTTGGTCTAAATTGATGTCTATTATCTATTAACAGTGCAGGTAGGCGTCAAAATCGTGGCAAAAAGTTGGACATTTTACGAGAAGCTGAAAGACTAACAGTAATCAAATGGTTTTATAACACACTATGAATTTGTCCTCTGATCAGTAGAGAAGCATCATATTTATGTTTGTTATTAGAGGTATATTTCTCCATACTCAGCTGTTATATGTATTAATTCTGTATGTATATTTCTGCAATGATAGGATCGTCTCAGAAGTGCGAGACAGGTGAATATTGAACGAAAACTTGTGGAAAGTCTCAGACGAAAACGCGTCGAACAAGCAAAGGTAATGAATGATTCTAATTAGATTAAGATCAAGACAGAAGTATGATTGTCAGCATGTGCATAAATATATGTATATTCATTGAAAAGTGCAACTTTATCGGTGTATATAGGCTCGTGGCAAAACATACTATCCCCGAGACAAAGAGTTACGAGAAGCTGTTCATCGTGCTCAACGAGAAGGTGGCTGTGAATTTTCCACTCAAAATTTTTGAATTCCCATTATTTCTACAAAATTTAGGTAAAGAACAGTTGATGATGCACATGCGGAAAAAAGAGAAAAAAAAATAAACGAGTGTTGCTTTTGAATTGGAATAATGGGTATTACTCGTTGCTTAAAGACAGAATACTCATAGAAGACCACAGTCTGCTCGCATTCTGTGCAGTCTGTAGGATACACATTGTACACACGATTGAACGAGCAAACGATTTCATGCTGTGCACGTTTTTGTTTCCAAGCCATGAGTCGCATCGGACGTGTTGACATTTCGTATTCAAACTTCCTAAGATTTCGAGAAATTTAAAATGGCGGCATGCGCATGACTCATCGTTGCGTAACCTTGCCGCTCTTCGCAATATTTGATGCACAATTACTACACGAGTGCTTCCAATGCAACCCGCCAGCACTAGAGCACGGATGTCGATATCGTCGCGCGCGCGCATCGATGATGTTCACTAGTTGCATGTGTGATGTTAGAGCCATAAAGCTACAACAAGCAGTACTTCCAGTCTCGGTCAGTGTGCATGCGGTATGGACATAGGGAAATCTGCTATAATATAGCTACGCACGTGCTCTCATTAGTATAAGGTAAAGCTGTAACTGCAATAATTGCATGGCACATGGAGCAGCGAATGTAACAAGTCGTTGCTCAGCCAGTCAGTTATTCTATTAACAATCTCTTGACGTTTGCTGATTCCAATTTTCACGCGGCGGACGATCGTACTGTCTGTGTGAGACTTTTAGCTTTATCATGCTCATTTTGTTGATATGCATGCATAAAAAGCCTCAAAAGGTCGTCAACGCAGCAGCCTACGGAAGGGGTCGTTTGGAGAATTGCAATGACATGCACGCATAGAAAAAGAGAAAGAAAAACTCCGACAGATAGTATCTAATCATCGGGGAGAGAGACTTGTAGTGATATCTTAAATTGCAATCGAAGTGGCTGTTTTCACTTATTCTTTTTGCTAGATATCAGATGCGATTCCTCCACTCGCATGTATTTTTTAACAAAGAACATCCCAAAAAGTACCATGTAACTAAAAATGACTACCATGATTGTGTAGATGGTGTGATCTGTAATATCACAACCACCTCCAGCAACATCGAAATGCTTCAAATAATAACTTGTTCCGGCCACGAAAAGGAACCATCCCATCTGAATGATCTGGAGGGTCGTAATGATCGGAGCAACTAGTAACGAGATTTTTTTGAATTGACTTTTAGGCAACACCGATGAGAGGAAGAAATATGGGTACATGAGCCCATGTACGCTAAAATTTATCGAAGCATACCTATATACGGAGCAAACTGATTAAGAAAGCTGAGCGATGTATAATTTGTTCATAATTTAACTAGTACCAAATTCCAGGTCCAAAACCGTGTGCTATTGAATACCACGCTACCCAGCAAGTCATAAGATGATGATACCTAGAAAAGAAAATGAATGAATCATTTCGATTGGTGGTTGAACACTCAAATATGCTTTTGGTCACTCACCAGTGTAGAAAAATCACTTTTCGCATCATCAACACTTTAAAGATCGTATCGAGCATTTCAGCAACTTTAGACATCACGAAGTAGACACCAATCCATACATCTCCAGAGCTCCCAAATGTATCCATGTATGAAGGTCTAAATATTCAGGCATTTCTTATTACTTTGGCCACAACATCATTGCTCAACCTCAAATTATGCACTATTATTGTCCATAACACATCTATAATTGAGAAAGAAAAGGGTAGTATATCTTACTGAACCAGGGTGCGTGTCGCACCTTTCAATTTAGCAGAAACAAATTGTGCTGCTGTCGAAAATACTAATCACCTCACACACAGCGTAGAGCGAAATCCGTATGTAGAAGCCATCGAAATTAACCAACGGGTGCTTATAAATGCTCTACAAATCAATTTTAATCGTCAATTTCGGTCGATTGACGTTCTTCGTACGTTGTGCGTATACGTACCCCAAAATGCTGAATACTGAGAGACTAAAATTCCACGCGATCAACAATGGTTTGAGAGATCTGAATGGCTTTTTTATGATCATCCTAAGGCCGTGGACTGCTATCACGTACGCTACGCACAGGAAAGTAACAATCCACATGTAATCTGCAAGAAGCTGACAGTATTTTAACTTCAGTTCAGTTCTCTTATTTCCTTCCACCCCATATATTTTGTCATGGCCGTCCTTCAGCTCAGTTAGGAAGTCGAAAAACGAAGTGACAGTGATTGGTTTGGTGCCAAATAACAGTTGAGAGGTGGATGATGCGAACTGGTAATACGGATGATGCTGCACATCCATGGACTCATTTGGCTCACCAGCCACTAGCACCACCATGTCCTCCTTTTCAATTTCCTGAAAGATAAACAGCACACAAGCTATCAACGGTTCCGTTTACACGTATGAGTTTGCATCTCAACATACACTTGACTCCGAGACAGGGAGGAACTCAAGAAGGTCGCTTCGGCAATTGACGTCGTCGTCGGCGTTGTTGTTGTTGTTGTTGTTGTTGTTGTTGTTGTTGTTGTTAGTTAGTTAGTTAGTTAGTTCTGTTCGCGCCCTTGACTTCCCAGCTATGTTGTTACACCGAAGTGATTTTCATAGTGGATGTTGTCTCATAACGGACATTGCGAAAGTCAAAACTTGCATGGCAAAACATAGCAAAATTCGTGACTTATAGGACTAATAAACTTTTTTCTTTTTATTTTTTGGTTTGAGCCTTTAGTTAATAAACTTTTTTCTTTTTACTTTTAGGTTTGAGGCGTCTGTTGTTGTTGTTGTTGTTGTTGTTGTTGTTGTTGTTGTTGTTGTTGTTGTTGTTGCTGTTGCTGTTGCTGTTGTTGTACCTGTATTTATGTGAACTACTTCTTCTACTTGCAGACGTCGCTTGCGCCTGTGTCTGTCGGCGTTTTGGATGATTCATCATGGGTTCCGGAAGAAGCATCGATGAATTTGTAATTCTTTTTTAGTAAACGACATGATTTTTAACAACATTTTACATGTGAACGCCATGCTATTCTA
The DNA here is from genome assembly GCA_000320545.1 of Bigelowiella natans CCMP2755. Lineage (NCBI taxonomy): Eukaryota > Cercozoa > Chlorarachniophyceae > Bigelowiella > Bigelowiella natans. The sequence continues at coordinate 27,334 of ADNK01002972.1, read as the reverse complement.
CTATCTCCACAGGCCAGCCATCGGGACATAACTAGGGCAGTCTGCTGTGTGCTGCTGGTGGTGGTGAGGAAGTGACTCATTAACTATCCAAACGACGAATAAGAAGAGTATCAACTCCCATACTTCACAACGTCCAAACCTAGCAGTTAGCACGCTGCAACGAACGCTCATCTCATCTTGGCAAGATGCCTGGAGAGAAAGACATGACAGTTCAACCTGGAGGGAGCACCTCAGTTGTAGGCGAACCAGACATCGAGCTAGGTGAGTATTCCTAATCATTCCACTTAAAAGTCCATTTTAAACTTATTTTGATGCTGTGTAGCTCTTATGAAGAAAGAATCTGATTCATATTCGGAGACAAAGACTAACGGAAAGATGAACAGGTATTATAGCTGTTTGGTTGTATTTGCATTTATTGAATTAAACTTGACAGGCTTCAATGTTGTACAAACTTCTGAAGCAACTTATAAATTTAGGGATTTCCGGGAGGAATTAGTCTCAAGACACAAGCACATATCAAGTACACTAACAGAGCTTATTGGAGGTGGAGGCCTCTCTGGCAGAAGGATCAAACTAAATTTTAGTAATGTCGAGCTGGACATTGAAGGACGTCGGATCCTCAACGCTGTAAGTGGTGGGGCAAATCCCGGACAGGTGCTGAGTATTATGGGGCCATCAGGATCAGGAAAAACAACGTTGCTGAATTCCCTAGCTGGTAGGAGCAAACTTGCTGGTGGGTCTATCTATTTAAACGGCAAACCCCAGATCAGGGCGATGAGAAGGTACATAGCTTATGTCCTTCAGGATGAAGTGTTTTTTGGAACTATGACTGTCAAGCAAATCTTATACTTCGCAGCGCGCATTAGGCTTCCAGAATCTATGTCAGAGAATGAGAAGCGTAATCGAGCCGATATGATAATGAAATTGCTTGGCATTGAAAAATGTGCGAATTCTATTGTTGGAACACTGTTCCAAAGGGGCATATCAGGAGGTGAGCGTAAAAGACTGAATATTGCAGTGCAACTTATTACGTGGCCATCGCTAATTTTGCTCGATGAACCAACATCTGGTCTGGATTCGTCGACCTCATACGATCTCGTTCTTACTCTGAAAGAATTAGCTAAAAGGGGATGCACAGTGGTGATGACTATACATCAGCCATCAAGTGCTGTTTTCCAACTCTTCGATCAACTGCTTGTACTGTCCGAAGGAAATACTTTATATAATGGTAAAGCGGCGCAAGTTGTATCTTACTTTGATCAACGGGGATTTAAATGTCCGGCTACATACAATCCAGGCGATTTCGTATTGGAACTTGCAAAATCTAAAACTGCGACAAAAAATTTACTCCGTGATTCTACTAGTATAGGTGGTACCACCACTTCATCATTACGAGTGGAAGAATTAAAGGAAAGAGGAGGCTCGAAGTTATCACCTAATATAGCAGGAGGCACCACGGAAGAACAGTGGAATGATTTATTTCCAACAAATTGGTGCACTCAATTCACAGCTTTATTTCATCGTGCGTGGATCGTTAAGCAATCTGGAACATTTGATACACTACAACTGACTCAAGTATTTTTAGTGGCTGTTGTAGCTTCCTTAGTTTGGTTCAGGTCTCCGTTGAAGGAAGACGCAATAGAGGATAAGTTCGGAGAAGTGTTTTTTATTGCGATATTCTGGGCCTTTTTCCCGATGTTTACCTCGGTCACTACATTTCCTTATGAACGTGCGGTCCTACTAAGAGAAAGGGCACAAGGTTCATATCGACTATCAGCTTACTACATTGCGAAAGTGATAGCAGAAATGCCTTTGAATTGGATTTCTCCATCTATGTTCATTATCATAGTGTACTGGATGACAGGACTGAATGATGATCCCGCTGTATTCTTCGCTTTCTGGTTTTTACTGATTCTGAATGTAGAGTTGACATCAGGCTTGGGCATGTTAGTTTCAGCAGCACAACCTGATCCAAAAAAAGCTTTAGTAATTGTGTCAGTGCTGGTTTTAGCTTCCATGCTTCTCGGGGGATTCTATGTGAATCCTGATAACCTTCCGTCCTGGTTACAGTGGGCACAATGGTTATCTTTCGTTAGATATAGCTTCGGTGCCCTTGCCACACAAGTCTTTAACCGAGATCTTGAATTCCAATGTAGCGACCAGTCGGAGTTTAGTCAGTGCGCGAATGGTGACACGATAAATGGTGTTGATGTCCTGAATCGAAGAGGTATACCGTTCTATCCTGTTCTGTATTCATTAGTTACTCTAGGCGTTGCAGTTGTGTCCAAAGTTGCGACGTATTTTGTGCTTTTCTACCGCTATAAACCACAAATACCCTCGTAGCTCGTGAGACCGAATGAGAAATCAGCAACCTCAAGAATAAAAAGTTGACAAATTGAAATTTCGACCGACCCAGCTTCCAAACAGCATAATCGCGACAACCTCTTTAATTGTATGATTCAGATGTTATGGATGTTGAACAAGCGAAACTAACCAAGAAAATTCAAAATGCAATCATGCCAAGTGCGACCAAGAAAATTCGAAATGCAAAATCATAAAATAATTCACGGACACGTCTATCTCTGTATTCTATGTGTGCGCGTGCGTGCATAGAAGCTACGTATGATTGTGTGTATGTTTTTTTTTAATGTGCATATACAGCATGCAGCTGACCCCGTGGTACATGGTAGTATGTGTGTTCACGCGCACATACGTATCCGAAACAAAATACATGCTAGTATGTCTATGATACACGTGTCATTATCCAAATGTGTCGTCGGATTACCATTGCCGAAGCTGCCAAAGTAGCATAGTAGCTAATGAGTTGTGAGTTCTCGGCGCCTTGCCGCATTGCATGTCGCTACATTCAGATGCTAAGAAGGATAAAATGTATCATTGCATGCTAGCATGCTAGCATGCTTGCATGCTTGCATGCTTGCAGGCAAAATAAAAACTGCGATGAGAGCATACTAGCATAGTGTTTTCGTGCATCTATCTAAGCACATCACTACCGTGCGCTTATGTCACTTCATCCATACATATTCACATTTGCCAAAAGCTTATCTACTCATGATGCGTACGTGGCATATAGATTTTACGGCGTAGCGTTGATTAGCTAGATACTGTGATAATACATGTAAAAGTTGAAACCTGCTTCTACATATCTGTCTAGATTTTTACTGCATGCTAGCATGCATGTACGCATTATTGATGCGTGCTGGGAATGCGGCTTGCTTGGGGTATGGACACATTTCAGAGTATCGCAAATTATTTAGGAACAACCAGGAGCTGCAACGATACGGTAGAAATGATTCTGATGGGAAATTCTATCTTTCTTTCTGGGAAAAATGCTGCTCTAGAGGTTGGTGCCGCTCTGGTATTCTACATGTGCTTCTACGCTGCTTTTTAAAGCTGCAAAGTATCACGAACATCTCGACTTCTTAAGCTTTCTTACTGTCTGATGAATTTAGTGAAGCTTTGCGGAATGCTCGCATGAACCTGTAAGCAACTGCCACTGAAGACCACGAACACCCAATAAAGTAACAGAAAAAAAAAGGAAGTCTTTTCATCCACAACGGTGATGATTCATCTTGAATGCACTCCCAAAGGCCTGGAATATGAGCAGCAGCTGTTCCGCCGCGCTGATACTTGAAAAAGTGTGGAATTTCAAAAAATGCGTTGAAGAAGAAAAGCCCAATACTTCCGAGGAGAATTGCCGCATGCATTACCTACATACCATAAAACAAACGACAATCTATTAAGGCAGTGATCACAGTAATTTGGCGGCTGTATGAAGGTCTTCTTTTTGTCGGGATTATATCGAACAAAATCAAGCTAGGCTGTTTAGAGAGTGATTGAGAGAGAGAGAGAGAGAGAGAGAGAGAGAGAGTGATCGAGAAAGAGGTGGAAATGGAGAGATAGTATAATTAGTTAAAAAAAGAGGGGGAAATATAGGATATACTGCTAATAAGCAGCATTTACTATTACTACTACTACTACTACTATTACTACTACTATTACTACTAGATTCACGTCGTCGTTCGTTATATATCGTCGACAACCACCAACCGTTTCGCTATAGCCTTCTGACTTGTTGAGTAACTCGGCTGAGTCCCAGGCCCACGTTAATGCAATGAGCATCCAAAGCACATACTCGGCGCAGTAGAATTTGCTATTGCCCGAAATAACACCCGACCAGCTCATTGTTTCAGCAAGTATAACAGGTAGTATCGTAGAGAATGGCAAGGAGGTGTATTGCTCAAATATACTTCTCCACAACCCTTGTATCGCTCCAAGCCGTAAAGCAGTTTCCTTTGTATAATAAACAACCGAGTGTACAATCTAAGTAAATACGTTGCCATGGACACTGTGTATTATGTATGTATGTGTGTATATAATATTAATATACACAGCAGAACCTGTATGTAGATGGAGACTTGAACCACAAGCGCAACCTCTCCTAATGTTGCAATGAATCGACCACTAACTGGAGCATTAAATGCTGTGGGGCTGCCGCGGCACATGGCAGCACCCTCATCTGCAATATTGAGTGCGCGATAAAAACATGAGAATGCAAAAAGAACCTGAATAGTCACACGTTAAACAACGTTTCGAGGTGTTAATTCTTAAGCGAAATTTATTTTAACGACGACAACTACTTCTCATCATCATAGTCTTCTTTTCCTTACCGATGATCCACACACAATCAAGCCTTTTCGACCAAACTTGATTTTGTTCTTTGGCATTGAATGATTCTCAATCCACATGATGCTCCACCGTGAAAGCAGCAAAACCCCAATCAGTAAGGATATTCCTGCTGAGAACGGAATAATCAAATCGAACAAGAAGTTGCGTCCTAGCACAAATGTCCTAATTTTCCAAGACAGGACAAAGAGAACCCCAGCAACAAGACCAATAATGGCTGCAGCGATAGTTAGCAGCGCTCCTAGGGCACTGTAATGGGGGTCCTTCGAAGCTCCTTCTCCCAGCCAAAACGAGGAGAGTCTTGTGAGATGATTAGGAGCAGCAGCGTAAGGAGGAACACCGCCATCGATTTTGTTTGTATTTCTCGCGCGCAATTGAGAGGTTGGTCTTCTTGAGTCTAAGATTTCATTGGAATTTAGGCTGTTACCCCCCACTTGAGAAAAAAGAGAAAAAGAGTGGTGGTGATAAAAATAGCATCAACGGAAGATTCCATTTAACTACACTTCACCCAAAGCTACTAATCCCCTTATTCTCAAAACAGCTTGTAGGGTCGAGGAAGGCATCACCTGCACACATCGTTTATTCGTTCTCACGACGAAACTCTCTATGGGGTTTGTTTGACACCGCTGCAACTAAACAATAAGTTTGAGCATGATAGATATCTCAGTAGAATGTGACGTCGTTTGATCTCTGCGTCATCTTCTTCTTCAAGTCGCTATATAGAATTACACCAAGTTGGGCGTCAGATCTGGATCTGAATAAGTAGTCAGGCAATAGTACAACAACAACAACAATAACAACAACAACAACAACAGAGTCTTAGATCTATGGAAAAACATCCAGTACAAAAAATCCCTCGTATAACCATCACTTCGGTGGATGCGACTTGATGAACAACTTTAATCATAATAACTCATCATAGTCACAGTTCCCAAGCTCGTTGCCGATTCTTCTGAATTACAAGCTCGCCGAGAGAAAGAAAGACTGAAAGAATAGAAGATGTACAATAGATCTAATAATTAATCGCCTCGATTTCAAATAAAAATGGGTGATAGATCTACTACTTAAAAACGATCATTCGACTACTTGTACTACTTAAAGGAATTATTATTCGTACAACAACAACTACAACAACTACACCTCTTCATTTTTGATGATGATGTAGATCTAGTTAACACTTTTTTGATTCAATGATGTTTCGGTATTATCATTGTTTCGCATCATTGTAGCGTTTTGGCCTATATTTAACACCAGCGACAACCTAATATATATCACATTCCTAGTCCTCTGGTTGTTCAGTCAAAGTCTACTATGAAGTAATGCTGCAGACCCCCCTTCCCTCTCTCTGAACGACCGAGACCAAAGTAGTAACAGAGCATGCCAAAGGACCATAGAGCCCATATCCATGGAAAGCGTAAGAAAAGTGGAGGGAAAGCTTCTGAAGTTGAGACCAAGGGGTCTGGAAGCTATGCGGAGATGCTGTCTGAATACACCAACAAAGGAGAGGTAAGAGAGAGAGAGAGAGAGAGAGAGAGAGAGAGAGAGTAGTTTCGAGTAAACAGGCGTGTTAGTAACCATACGCAACAAAGGAGAGATAAGAGAGAGAGAGAGAGAGAGAGTAGTTTCAAGTAAACAGGCGTATTAGTAACCATACAAATCTCCGTTCCGATTCATTTCATTTGTTACTACTACTACTACTACTACTACTACTACTACTCTCACTCCAATTGTTTATCGTGCCATGTCGTGCTAAGGTTGGAATGACTGAGTACATTGAAACAGAAGATGCTACTGCAGAGAAGGTCAATTGCCATTTACCTGCTGATATCATCGGGTTTAATACGATAATCTTTTCTCTCGTCCCTCGCAAATGAGAAGGAAATTTTCCCATGTTCATTTCTACATGAAAAAGTATTAATATTGTAAAAGGAATAATTAGAAGAAAATATTGAAACAACTACGGTATGAACGGGTACTACTGCTTTTATAGATAAAGGAGCTTGCGACACTAATCCGGGAATCCAAGTAATTTAATGTTTTTCGCCCATTCCGTCGGCAATGTTCAAACATTGACTAGAGCGCATTTTCCTATATTTAATGGGATTTTGACCTAGATTGATAATGATAATGGTGACGAGACGACTGAGTTGTGACGAGTGTATACTGATGATTGTATAAATAGTAAAAACACATCTCTTTCTCTCTCTCTCTCTCTCTCTCTCTCTCTCTCTCTCCTTATAGATATACGGTGATCATATTGTACACGGGAATAGCTGAAATATATCTTATATCCATGTTGCTCCTTCTACCTCATAGATATACTACGATCTTATATAATCCATGTTGTTCCTTCTTTCTCATTATAGATACACGGTCATATACACGGGAGCTGGAATATCGACATCAGCAGGGATTCCTGATTTTAGAGGACCAAATGTAAGTGTGTATGCATGTTGCTATTAAGGATCAAGTCACAACAAACAACATTTGAGTATTACTTGAAAATAACATAGAAAAAGATGGTATAAAGCAGCTTGCAATTATGGGGTCTTTAATATGATATATTAGGGTGTTTGGACGTGTGAAAAACGTGTTTTTTATATGATATATTAGGGTGTTTGGACGTGTGAAAAACGTGTCTTTTATATGATATATTAGGGTGTTTGGACGTGTGAAAAACGTGGTACAAAACATCCTGAAGGAAAGGCGTGGGAGGACACCAAACCTACATTAACTCACCTAGCAATAAATCTATTGCATGAGAAGTAAGAAGTGATGCTGTATGTATCATCATCACGATTCCCTCTTCCTCCACCTCTCCTTTTACTACTACTACTACTACTACAACTACAACTACTTGAAAGATTTGAATTATCATCTTCATCCTGCTAAAGTACCCTTTTTATTTATTTCTCAGAGGATTCGTAAAGGCTCTTATTAGCCAGAATGTTGACGGGTAGTATATTTATACAGCTGATCGATCAGAAATGATAATAGTAATTAATGATAATAATGATGATAATGGTGATCACGGCTTTTGCTTACAACATGGCATACGAATGCAATAAACTTGAAACTTGATATCAAAAGGAGCATATGACAATAGCGAGCAACCACTGCACATTATTATTATTATAGTGGACGATGTATAGGGAGGGGTAAGATAGAAAGTTGGCCGTCTTTTTGGTCTTCGTATTGTCACATGATGACAACCTTTTCATCAAAGATTTCATGTACAATTTCAAATTAACTCATATAATGTAATACTGCAACGCTACTACTAACACTACCCTCTTTGTTGTGCGTCCGTGCTTACTACTACTGCAAACAATATTAGATTGCATCTTAGAAGTGGATTTCCGCGCGATTGTTTGAGCGAGTTGCATGGTAATAGGAGGATAGAATATATATATATATATATATATATATATATATATATATTTATATATTTCTTTCTTTTTTGTCTCTCACCACCATTACTTCAAATTATGATCATGACAGTGGTGGTGGTAATGATGATGATGATGATGATGATGGACAATGTGCTCACAACTCAGAAAAACAACATTACTACGATACAAGTAGTTCTACCTTTTGAAATATAACATTACAACGATACAAGTAGTTCTACTTTTTGAAATATAAAGCGGTTAACAAGATGACAGCTACTGCTACTGTTTGAAATAAAAAGCAGTTATAAAGATGATACATACTGCTACTATACTATCATCATATATATATCAGGGAACATATTCATGGAAAAATGCGAGAGATGTTTTGCCGAGTATCTTCGGGTAGTAGTAGTAGTAAACGATCGTAGGAAGTGTGTTGTTGTTGTAGCACCAGTAGTAATCGTAAGTAGTGGTTGTGTGCGGAGAAATGTATGTAGCAGTAGTCGTATGAAGAAGAAGAAGAAAGTAGTAGCTGAAGCAGAGTTTCATGCCGAGTGAGTATCAAATATCCAATATCTGTTTGACACGTGTATTGCTACTGTGTCATATAATCCCTCCTTTCTCTTTGTTTCCTTCATATTTTTGTTTTTCTCTTCTTATTTCTTATCATCGCAATGTTGTTGTTGTTGTTGTTGTTGTTGTTGTTGAATGCCAGAGCTCCCCAATAAAAAGTGTTGGTCTTAAACTCACAGGAAGAAGATGCAGCAAGGTGGTTGTGGATAGTGTAGTAGTAGTAGTAGTAGTAGTAGTAGCAGTAGTAGTGGCGGCTACAGCAGCAACAGCAGTTATAGTATATTGAGGGGGGGGGTGGGAGAATAATAGTGGGTTTGTACTCTAATTAAGATGGTAGGATGTTACATAGAGTGCAGATTTCTCTTCCAATTGGTAAATATTACTGCTGATAATATGACCTAGGTCAATTATCAGGGGAATCAATAGGCAACAAACGATTCATACAACAACTAAAAGCAGCATGTTTTGGCTATAGTTTAGGATCAAGTAGTACACACACACACACACACACACACACACACACTTTATCTTCTTCTTGTTCTTCGTAATGTGATATCTATAGATGCGTATTACGCGTGGCCGTGAGGTGGGATGTCGAGGGCGATTGAGAGATACAACTCTGGTATATAATAGCAGTAGCAGCATATATTGATAATCTTAATAATGATAAAGAAGATGAGGAGAATTAATGTTGCCTTCTGCAAACTATCATCATCCTCATTCACATGAAAAAGAGGAGGTTGAATCAGTTCGTGCAGCGGTAGCAATAGTAGTAGCAATAGAAATAATGTCGTTGTAGTCATCCAATAAAAGAAAAATAGCTATTATGTAGTACTTGCTTCTTGTGCGAGGAGAAGAAGGGTGTAGTATAAAAATGCATAAGTGAGCAGAGAAGCAATAAAAAAGGTGAATCAAAATAATATCAAGATAAAGATGTAGAAGATGATGATGATGATGACGATAACATAATTGTGCATAATTTCATATTGTGGGTTGAGCAGGGAAATAATATGAAATGATGTCTGAATGAAGTATCGCTTATTATGTGTCGCAATGCTTGCTCGGTTGTGGTTATTGTGCCGCCATCATCATCAATCATTATCAATCATCATCATCATCATCATCATCATCATCATCATCACAGGACTGGGAGGATATGCTTCCAGAACCTGACTTCTCTCGGGCTAATTATCATTCAGAGAAGTCTATGCTTTCTATCACATTAGGTAGATAGTAGTAGTAGTAGTAGTGCTATTTCTTCATCATCGCAAGCCGTCACTACTGAGTACCTTCTCTTGGATGATATAGAAGAAACAGTAGGAACACTAGCACGTGTGCTGCTGTAAAATTTAATTTTGGATAGATCACACTTCATACTACTACCACTACTACTACTTGTCTACTTCCAGGGACTAGTCTACAGATAAAGCCTGCTTGCGAAATGCCAACCTACGGTCGTAGGAAAAACAACAAAAACGCAAAGCTGGTAGTAGTAGTAGTAGTAGTAGTAAGTAGTAGTAGTAGTAAATGTTGTTAAACGATCATCGATGTATGTAAACGCCTACTACTAATAAGAAGGATGATGATGATGATGACAAAGTGGTGTCTTCAACACGGACTATACTTTCTGTGATGATGATGATGATGACAAAGTGGTGTCTTCAACACGGACTATACTTTCTGTGTTGCAACGTGGCTCTTTCTTCCCTTTTCACCTCGACTTTGCCATAAAAAGGAGTAATGATTCACAAATCAGAGGACTGATAGCTGATATCTATCAGGTTGTAGTGAATCTACAGAAGACTCCATATGATAGCGAGGTAGGAAGTTACTGATCATGGCACTGAGATATTATATTTGTACATACATTTTAGTACGTTATTAGAATTTTGAGTCCTCTGTATTTCCATGACATTGTGAATCCATCCTAAATTTACAACACAACTCACATTTTGGAGTACGGCACCTTCAAATAAAAGTGTGCTTATAATTTGGAACGAAGGCTTGCCTGGTTATTCACGCTCGTGTAGACAACGTCATGAAAGGTCGAAATACGTCTAATTTGTGTGGATGTGTTACAATGTGAGATGGATGTAATGAATGAATTAAAATTTACAACATCTGATGGGGTGTTGTGCTTTGTTAAGGTTTGCTTGGAGAGCTGGGCATGAAGGTTGACCCCTCCGATCCTCTGCCACCGTTGGAAAAACAAGAAAAAAGAGAAACATTGTAGGAAGATCATGACATGTGGAGAAGTGCGCGTGCTGTACGACATCAACGACGCGATGAGGATGCCTTTGAATGCATGAAGCACACAAGCCGTAGAAACAAACAGATGCAACATGAGTGTTGTGCGTTGTACATGCGTAGCCGCTGCTTTGCACAGCTACGTTTGGACGATCGCTTGAAAAGACTCAATCACTCCGCCGTTGCGCTCGATCTGTTTCACATTGCCGCTTTCACAATTTTCATCATCATCACTGGAAATTGCAGTCCCGCTAGCGCGTACGTTGGATGCAATGCTCTGGTGCTCTAGTGCTGCTAGCAGTCGATTTGGGCCCATGGAGACGACAATTGCATGCATCGCATGCGCGCGCACGCATTGTCGTTGTCTTAGTTGTCTGCATCAAGCTGCCTTGCACTTTCAACACACATGCACATTTGCACATTTTGTGACATCGACAGGCACACTGATCTGCTGCTCATGCACTGCTGCTGCAAACAACGACGTGCTAGCGTGTGCGAGTTGCATGTGCATGCATGCCACGCATCTATGGGCATCTCTGCTCCAAGGCGTTCACAAATTGTGTGACGTGGCAACAATGGCACATTGCTGTTAGTGGCTATGGGTACCTGCTGGAATCTCATGTTAGTTGAAGCCTCGCATTGTTGTGCGTGGTGGCAAGTGATGATGCACTGCTAAACCGTGCATGTGCAGGCCATGTGCAATGGTACGTTGCATGCATTCATGAAGCTTCGCATCTTCTATAATCTGCCTGACTAGCTGACACGTGGGTTGGACGCACATGGATGCAACAAAAATTCTTCATGCACGCAATTTGCTGTCAGACTTGCGCAAAAAACGAGCAATTCGGTCTAGGCATCAACAAGCTACAACGCCTTCTTCATTTTTCAAATTGCACTTCAAACAAATTGCTCTTCTTTTTTTCCCTCTTGATCTTTTACTCATGGTTTCTAGTGGCAGTCAAATTCTCCATCACAGCACCTGGAAGAACACTGCTTTGCAGTTGCATGTCCACAACGACCTGTTATTGACACATGATGTAGTAGGGGTAGTACAAAGAGTGGAATCACGAAATTGATGACTAATTTTCGATTGTAACAATGAATTCTCAAATTTATTACATTATAAATTCAAACTACTGCAATATTAATAATTTTGTGTGCCTACGCATGTGTTTATTATTTGTTGTTCTCTTTTACATATTTTCTCAAATTCTATCCCGATCAATATCATTTATTGCTCTCTCTACATATTTCCCAATTTCTATCCAGATAAATATTAATTAGTGCTAAGTGCTGATTTACTCGTGAGTAGTAGCAGGAGTAGTGGTAGGAGCAGTAATGATTTTTTGTTAGACGGTAGCAACCAACTAATATATCAATCAACCTGCTTTTCTTCTTCTTCTTCTTCTTCTTCTTCTTCTTCTTCTTCCTTACGTGCTGTAGCAACACTTGTGACCAACTCGTGGTGTTGTTGTTGTTGTCGTCGTCGTTGTGGAACGATGACTTGTGCATCATCAACTATTGAAGACGATGAAGGCCTCATTGGCACGATCATGCCTACACTACTTGTAGAATCTGGGATGCAACATCAACAACATGTCGGTTGTCGTAACCATCATCGTCATCACCATCGTTATCATCATCGTTATCATCATCATCATCCCTCTTCCTTTTCCTCCTACCTTTTCTTCTGTGCTACCATTACTACTTTTACTCTGCCGGCGCTACAACAACTACTACTACTACTACTACTACTACTACTACTACAAAAACAACTATTACAACAATAACAACTACTACAATACCAATTACTACTACAACAACTACTACTACTACTACTACAATGACTTACTCTGTCGATCCAGAGAGGTTTGTGATGGTGACCATCTCATCAGTTCGTGACTCTCTCTTCCTCTTCCTCCTCCCCCACTTTCCTTTTTGTCATCATCATCATCATCATCAATAGAGTAGTGATTTTCATTATTCCAGAATCTCATCAATTCAACTGTAGAAGAAGGCTCTCTTCTTTTCCCTTCAATATTACCAGAAGTATTAATTGTATTAGTAGCAGCAGCAGTAGTAGTAGTAGTTGTTGTTGTTGTTGTCGTTGCATCAGGACCACAACTACTACTACTCCTTCCTCCTCCTCCTCCTACTGACGTCATCTTTCTATCTTGAGCTGTGTCAATATGCTGTCGGCAAAGAGGACAACGATGCTTGGCTTCTACCCACGCTGTAACGCATTCTCCATGGAATTCATGTCCACAAGGCAATTTAATTATTCGCTCTCCCACCTCAAACTCCATAATACATATCGAGCAAGTAGGTACACGATGATGATGATGATGATGGTGATGATCTTCAGAGGGGGGGAGATTCACTTGCTTAATCGTCGTGTGATGATGTTGGGAACAGTTATCATGATCCTCCCCCATATCCCCTCCGTCTTCTCGTTGCGTCAGGATTTGCGGCTTAGTACTACTACTACTATTACGTCCTGGGATTCGTGGTTGCATCGTGTATTTGAAAATCGAGAGCCGTTTCATCTGAGCTGTCGTAACACCTTTTTATGATGATGATAATGATAATAATAAGTATTACTCTATAAGTAAAAATGCTGGTAGTGGTCGTACTGTTGGTGCTCATCAAGGCCTTTCTCGTCATAGTAAACCATATAAATGTACATATAGTGTGCATATTTCTGCTCAAGCCAAGATGATAAATTTTAATTACTTATGTATGTAGTAAGTATATATACCGAAAATTGTGAAAATGATGATGATGATGATGATGATTATTGTCATTATTGTCATTACTATTAATAATGAAATTAATAATGCTACTATAAATTGATGATCCTTATCAAAATTCCCCTCCTTCTCCTTCTCCTCCAAAGCTAGGAAATAATAATAATAATAATAATAATAATAAAAATAATAATACCTCTTTGCTCGCCTCTAGCAACGGCTATCTGCGTGGTTCCTTCTCCATGTGCTTGTGCAGCAGCCAACGCAGCTTGTTGTTCCGCTTGATGTCTTCGACGAAAAACCTCAATACGAGCCCGACAGAACACCAATGCCTGTTGTAGTAGTTGCATTATATTATTTCTTGTATCATCATCAGATAAGTGCTGTCTATCAAAACATCACCAAAGTACATCTAATGCTCACAGCATAGCAGCTTTTCTCTCTCTCTTTCTCTCCCTGTCTTGCCCCCCCCTCTCAGATTCCTGCTCTGACCGAAGATAAGACGCAGAGAAGAAGAATTGTGAGAGCTGCTGACATAAACATTAGATCGGTTGCAAAACCTACGAAATTAGGACAAGGTGGGTGGAATAACGGAAAGAGTTAAAAAGAGAAAGGAAGACACACAGAAGGGACTATAACAGGAGGCGGAGGAGGAAAGTTGTAATTGTGAAAGAAATCAACGAAGAGAACAGCTGCTCTTTGAAGACCTTCCTGGTAGATGAAACTTTACAAGTTACTAACTAACGGTACTACAACCAACAACACTAATATCACTTCCTACTACAAAGTCATCAACGGACAATGGGTACTGACTTACTTTACATGAAGAAGAGAGATAAATGCTAATATCATAATGTTCATATTCTACTACTACAAATACTACAAATTACTACAAATACCCCTAGATACTACTACTACTACTACTACTACTACTACTACTTAAGCCTGTGTTAGTAGCACTTGTACTTCCTTCATAACTGACCTGTATCATCATCTTGTGTTTCCTTCTCAACTGAAATGCTAAAAGCCGTCCCAACTGCAGCAGAAAAAGAAGAAGAGCGACTGTTGCTCCCTCCCCCCCCTAGGGTAGCACTATCACGAGGAATGTACACTTGAGCTATATATAAACATCCTGCTTCGAGATTTGTTGTACATGATGACCAAGGTTGTGAGATTCTTGCTACTTCTTCGTGCTCTCCGTAGTAAGGTGTTCCAGTGGTAAGAAGTGCTGTTGCTGGAGTAGAAGTAGTAGTAGTGGTACCAGTAGTAGCATCAATGGCATTGACCACGAATAGGTCTGCATCAACCTGCTGGTAGTAGGTAGGTAGTTGATTTAGTAGTTGTTGGGTCATTGCTAATATAACTTACACGATGATCATCGGAATCATCTACTGTTGACTCCTCACTGCTATATACGTGCAGCATACATACATACATACATACATACATACACACATACAATGGTGGCGTCGTGTGGACATACAAACAACCAAACAAACCAGCACATAATAAACATTTGACACCACATCGAGAAGGCAGAGTGTTCGTAGCATACATCATAAATGATTTCATATCAAGACTGCACGGTGTGTACTACTTACTTACCTGATCACTACTACTACTACTATCCCTTGCAGGTTTCATTTTAACAAGAAGAGGGGTATTGGCATCTGTTGCAACGACTCCCTGAAAGGAAAAAAGAATAATAATAATAATAACAAGATGTGGGTGAGAAGGAAAGAGGAGGAGGAGGAGGAGGAGGAGTGGGGGGGGTGAAACATTATTTCCGTCTCTATTCGAAGAAGACTTAGTGTATGAACGCATTATTCATCCATCATTCAAAGACAACTTAGTGTATGAACGGATTATTCACCCATCATTATCATCATTCCACTTGCTACATAATATTCCATCATTATTCATCCATCATTATCATACTTACAAAATATCTAGATTCTCCTTGCATTGCTCGTCCAGACACGGTTGATCCAGAAGTCAGCACCCTTTAATTTATTTCAGGATGATGGATTAATCAACACAGTAGGGAGCTCAGAAATGATAAAGGGTGACAAATGAAGATCTATCATACAGTTTTCCATAACTAATGCACTGTTTTAAAATATACTGCCTCACTCCAAAAGCATTATTGCACACTAAGTGTGAAGATATTGTTCATGTATGATGATGATGATGGATGATGACTATGTGGCATGTTGTATCGAAATTCGAAGATGGTATAGTAGTACATACAATGGCTCTGTTTGCATAATACGCTCACACCACACAGTAGTAACTAATCGCCCTACTCGCCATGTGTCAGGTTGGCCAGAAGAGGAGTACGACGACTTGATGATGCGGCTGTTGTTGTTCCAATTTTTAAAACGAAGCGACAGGGATTTGCTTGGCTACATTGCTTTAAATCCACCAGCGGATGATAAACAGCGCACACTGTGTGTCCACCATCACCACTTAAACTAGTAGTATCTATGGTAGCTGCTGGAATTGGAGAAGACGAATCGTTCAGTGAAGAGACATTAGCCGTTGCATCTTGGTGTGAGTTTATCTTATACAGAGTAGCGCCTATAGTCTTGCCAAAGGACACGTGGAAGAATCGATTCGGCTGCGTAAAGTTGAAGTAGAGCTCGCGGGTTGTGGCTCTTATATCGAGCTGATACCGAATGGGAAGCCTAAAATCGATCTCAATTGCTTTTATACCGATTAGAAGGAAAAGAACATGCAGCAATGCCCGAAAGTTGCAACGCCACATGTTCTTTCGAATCCTATCTATTTGATATTCGAAATGCGACGCTCAACCAGTGAATAAGGTCGCACGGATGGAGTATTCATAAAAGTCCTGAGGAAGAGCGAACTCCTTCTCTATCTTGCAAAAATGTGGCCTCCTTTCCCTTTGGTTCTCAGGTAAGCTACTGATGGAACCACCACCCAGGATGAATTGTTTCGCTCGCCCGACCCTCGAAGTGAGTGAGGGTTGTTGGGGCTGGTGATGGGTTCCTTCCTTCCCACTGCAATTATTAGATGTTGGACTACTGTTCTTCTTTTGAGTGAGATCATCATCTCACGGATGAGATCGATCTTAAAATGTTGGCCTATTGTTGTTTGCCTGTTGTGATAAAATCATTATGTAGGAATAAACTTTAATGAGAAATACCCAAATATGATAACAATTACTTCGAATATGCATCCACTATGAAAATCACTTCGGTGTAACAACATAGCTGGGAAGTGAAGGGCGCGAACAGAACAACTAACTAACTAACTAACTATGTTGATAAAAAAATATTTCTCTTAGTTTCAGTCAGTCTTAATATTCATGATAAAATATTACTGAGAATAATTCTACTATTTCCTACATACACGAACGTTGTAGGAAATTCCTAGAACTGGACTGACGAACACAAGAAGAAATCCATAGAAATATATGTTAGGATTGAAACAGACTAAAATACTACGAAAAAATGACAAGTTGTCACCTGTAGTCATAGCGGTAATCTTGGGAGTGGTAATAATATGTTACACCATGGAAAAACAATCGGAAATAATGATCCTAAAAGAAATCCAGAAAATAGATCATAGATCTAGATCTAGAAACCAAGGGAATGATGACCATCAGCAACGTTCCACCTGTAAAATGCCCGATTTATTTTTTTAATATTAAAAATCGTGTGGTCATAATATACAGTCGCATCTCACATTTCTCCCATAACTTGCAGACTGCATGGAAATGGCATGGTTTTTGTTCACTGAAGGTATGGCAGAAATCCCGGAAAATCTATGGAATAACCGGCATCAATCAAGAAAGACTGAAATAGAGTCAGATCATCATTTAAGACTTCATTTGTATGACGCGTTATACATGAATTTCTGATAGTCGAAAAAAATTTCGATACAAGTGGTTGGTGCGTAACCTGCGCTTACACTCAAAAAGCCTCGACTTTACCAATATGTAATAATATTCTTATGTCGCATAATCTTTATGTAATGCATTTCGCAATAAAGATACTGAATCTGCCCGAAATTAAATCTGAATACAGAGTCACTGAATCGATCTGATGCTATCAAAGGGGTTGCTTTCCAAGGTTCCCCCCCCCTCTATTTAGTATCATCTGAATAAGTATTTTACATATATTCGAATGAGACATTGGAGATACTAGTTGTTCATCTTTTATGTAAGCAAGAGTTACATCTCTCGCATAAAGTTTACGCCTAGCCAATTGGAATGCACTCACCTTAGCCAGCTTTGATCTTAAACGAAAGTTATGAAAAATTGTAATAGGCTCTTAAAGCCGCAAAGAGGAATGCCATCCCTCTCGGTGTTGGTGCTGGAATTTTGGGAGCAGGCGTTATGAGCACTGCCTCAGCTAGCGACGACTGCATTCCTCCTCCCCATCAGTCGTGGACCCACAAAGGGGCCTTTAACTCCTTTGATGCAGCAAGGTAGTACCGCTTATGCAAGAATCAGGATGGAGAATGTTGTGCTAAATTCTGATAACTTTGTGATTTGGAGTGGTTGCAGCTTACAACCTTTATGTGTCATGCTTTTTGCATTTCTCCTATCAGCATGCGTCGGGGGTATGAGGTCTACCGGCAAGTATGCAGTACTTGCCATGCTATGAACTTCCTTTGTTACCGTAACCTTGTTGGAAATACTCATACTAAGGTGCTGTCATTTAAACATACCTGGACATCATCATTCTCATCATGATATCTAATGACTCGGAGTTACTATGTCTGCTGATATCTGAATACAAGAGCATGCACTCTATTGACTCACTCGTCGTTACCATGTTTGTCTAATACTATATTTATTTATTTATTCATATTTATATTTATATAGGAGCATGCTGAGATGCTTGCTGGGTCTATCGAAGTCAAGGATGGTCCTAATGATGAGGGAGAGATGTTTGACCGCCCTGGAAAACTCTTCGACCGCTTTCCAGCACCCTATCCGAACGCGGAAGCTGCTCGCGCTGCTAATGGCGGAGCATACCCTCCTGGTAATTTAAAGAAAGGGCAAAGAAAGAGTAACACTGTAGATTCAAGCATGAGTGATCCGAGACCGCGTATAAGAAAATATTTTCTTCTATGTACTACATGTAAATGCACATAGGAATGGGGGTTGGAACATATGCAACAGATAATGCATTGATTTATAAGATTGTCAGAATTAGTTTGACACTACTACTAGCATCGGTGGTAACGATGACCATCTCTTATCACTAGCCTCACCAACCGATAATATTTGACTTTTTTGTCATTCCTTCGCACAGGTAGTGTAGAAAATGAGACCATGTGTGTTCTTCTTTTTCAGATCTTTCTATGATTGTTAAAGCACGCCCTCACGGTGAGGACTACGTGTTTGCACTACTGACTGGATACAAGGAAGCACCTGCTGGCATCCAAATGCGTCCTGGTTTGCACTACAATCCTTACTTCTCTGGCGGAGCCATTTCTATGGAGGCCCCTCTAAAATTCCAGGGACAGGTCGAATGGCAAGACGGTACCCCAGCCACTGTGACCCAGATGGCTAAGGATGTATCTGTATTTCTTGCGTGGGCTTCTGAACCTGAAACTGATGATCGCAAGAAGGCAGGAGTTAAGTGGATGACTGCACTCTTCGTTGCAGCTGGTATTGCTGGTTATTGGAAGCGGTTCAAGTGGATGCCCATCAAAACTCGACGAATTGAATACAAATCCTACTAAACGCGTGCATATTAGGAAAATACACCTAGCAGAGAAAGGCGTTTATGACTCGGATGTTAAAATTTATTTTTGCATCGCTGAATCGGATACTCGTCATATCAATGTGAAATGCATTTTCTATTCTTGAGTCTCTTGATTTGTGAGTACGCATGCGGACATTGTCATGTACTTGATCGACGTAGCATGTTTTTGCTGTGTAGCACACAAAGACATGCGTTCATGCACATTCGCGCTAGCACAGCTAGACAGATGCATGTGTGCACATGTGTCACCAGTCACCAGAGCGACTGAAAAAAACAAAGTTACAAAAGCGCACTGCACGCACATCATCAATGCAGTTGCTCATGCATTCGCAAGTTGCAGGCGAGCAGAAGCACCGCTGCTCCAACGTTGGCGCGCTTGTTGTGCTGGCCGCGGCTGGCTAGCTGGCATGCCAAGTGTTGGCATGTGTTCATGTGCACTGAGTGACCGGTCGATGGAGGATCGGACTCGCGCAAACTGACAAAACACACACACACACGTGTAGCCGCTGCACTGCACAGCTACATCAGGATGACCATTGAAAAAATTCAAACATTTCATCACATCCGTCTCACACGACCCGTGTGTGAGCGAAAACCACTGCATGAGACTGGGATGGCGGAGAAAATGGCCCAGTTGCACACCACGCGCAGTCAGAAAGTGAATCATGCAGGCTGAAGGTCCTGATCAAGGCATCGGAACATCTGAGAAAAGCTCTGCACGCTCCACCTGTGCACTTCCACGATCCTTTCTGATGCCACCTTGTTCATTCACCATTGGAATCACTTCACTGTGGATCACTGGGCAATGATCTCGCATTTGATGCCGTGGCTTGCATTTCTGGGCTTCCATGCTCGAACCAAGTGCCAGACGAAGACCCGGTAGCACAGGCACGCCGACCTCAAAATGGGCTGATCATGATTGAATGAAGGGCCTCATCGAGCACAATGAACAATGAACAATGAACAATGATGATCAACTACATTTCCAAAATGTTGCAAGACATTTGCAGAGTGCGAAACGCAGTGCCTCGAACTAGCACACACGGTCTGTCTTCCGACTCACAATTTCCAAATTGAGCGTGGTGCGGCCGCAGACAGGCATAGCAGCATGCCTTTTTTGAATTGCGACAACATGATTTGTTGCTTTTCGTAAGTAATTTCGCACTAAAAATTATAACCCTTTCTCCCATTGCCCTCCTTCCGTCTTGCCCTACCTACCAGGGGCCAAAGATGAAGACCTCATCCTTCCTCCATGTACGGGCTCTAGCGGTAATGGTTTTAGTGTTCGTGGGAAGTCGCTATGCTGCCGTCGTTGCGGAAAGGACGGTGCAGAATCAAGAGAGGAAGGCGATGAGGAAAGGTATCATTCGGGAAGGCATTACTACTTCATATAGCGGATCCTGATGTTGATCGATAATGACGTTTCGATTATGTACTAGCACGTGAGAGGGCCTGCAAAGTTTATTGCTCTGGTGATCTTCTTGACGCGGTGAGTGCAGATGTTCTTACTCACCATCGTCATCATCAACATAACGCTATTATAATTTTTCACCATGGATATTTTTGTTGACAGGTTCAGAGATATCATATATTCAATGACTCGAAGTACTTTGTGGATATGCCTATGAAGCATGATCCAGAGCAGGTGGGATAAGGGTGAATCATGACATGGTGCTCATCTCAATCGTATCATTTACTTTTAACGACAGATTCTCTCGCTCTTCCAGCAGCTTCCACGTCCGTTGACTCGCAAAGCCCTTGCTGAATTTGTAACTTCTAACTTTTTCGATGCTGGAAGTGATGTTGTGAGTTGTGTTCCAGAGGACTGGACCGAGAAACCCTTTTTATTGTCAAAATTGCGCTCAAAGGAGAGTATTGCTTGGGCTGATGATCTCAACCAGGTAGTAGTAGTAGTAATAATAATAATTATGCCTGTAATTTTAATGGGAAGAGAGGACCAAAATATCCTAACGCCCCATTACTGTGCTAACACGGATGGTCATGGCGAAATAGATATTATATGTAGTCACGGATCCTTTGATTTGTACAGCTATATATGCATCACCAAAACACGCACGAAACAGCAGAGAATCATCTTCTCCCATGAATCTTGGAATCACAACAAATAGATGTAAATAGTTAGTGATCAGATTACAATTTCTTTTCTTCATTTTCTGAAGGTGTGGGCAAACAAACAAAAATTCCATCGTTTGATGCCGTTGCAATTAATAATACTCTTTCCCGATTCTTTCATTATTTTCGGTTACAGAAATGGAAGATATTGGGACGACGCACAGCAGAAAGTGTGGCCAAATATCCGCATCGTACATCGACGCTCCATCGTGCGCTGCCATTTATCATTCCTGGCGGAAGGTTTTTCGAATATCATCCCCTAGCCATCCATCCAATGCAATTAAACATACTACTCTTAGACCACAGGAGAGAGGAGGAGGAGGAGGAGGAGGAGGCATCTAGCCTACCTTTCAAATATCTAATATTAAAGTTGGATGATGTAGAT
This sequence comes from Bigelowiella natans CCMP2755, assembly GCA_000320545.1. NCBI lineage: Eukaryota > Cercozoa > Chlorarachniophyceae > Bigelowiella > Bigelowiella natans. Next base: position 5,409 of record ADNK01002972.1, on the reverse strand, counting down.
GTCATTTTAGGTTCCGTGAGTCGTACTACTGGGACACATACTGGTGAGCCGAGATAATATGTTTTCTCTCTCATATGTATGTATGTAGTACATGTTGTGTGTGTACTTAGAGTATCCTAGTTAGTGTATGATGCAAATATGCATTCACATTGTAACCAGCATTTTGTTGATAATCTCGAGTTTAGGATAATCCTCGGTCTGATAGAGTGCGACATGGTGAAGACATCGAAGCACATCGTCCTTAATCTCTTACAGGATGTAATGATAATACATTCAACAATTGTTCGCAAATTATTCTCAATTTTACCTTTGTCATGAGTAAAACCAACCACCCTTATTGGTGCCATCATCATCTTTAGGTTGAGACTTTTGGATTTGTTCCGAACGGAGGACGCGTATACTATACAACAAGGACGCAACCGCCCCTCCTCACCAAAATGGGTTGTCGGTTAATGTTAGATTCTAGCGATAAAAATAGACGTATTCAGTCGGAGCAGTTTCGTCTCTCAACCTTGATTATTACCCTCATGAGTCGTCCGTTATCACATTCCATCGTCGTCATCATCTTCATCATCATCATCATCATCTTCATCATCATCATCTTCATCATCATCATCATCATCTTCATCATCATCATCATCATCATCTTCATCATCTTATCTGGTCGTTGCGTGCAAATATCTGTAATTTTTCTCTTGAATCATGAGATTGGCATTATACTGTAATAATAAATGTTATTATTCGTGATAACGATAATTAATGCTGCTGTCACATATATGATGCATCTGGTCCCAGTTGAGGCAGTGTATCTCGCTGATTCAAAGGGGGGTGAAGAAGGAAAAAAGGACACGACATTTCTCGCCCGAGCTCTTCCTATTCTTGATGCAGAGTGAGTTGAGTGAGTGAGGATAATAGCAGCTTAGTGTGAACGACGGACAGCAAGCAACATATTGAGTAGTCCAATTATGATTATGAGCTTTTCAAACGTGAAGAAGAGGGTAGTAATCTTGTTTCTCCCGGATAATATCGTGATGCTAGGTGATGCATATATGTATATTACATGTATGCATTACATTTTCTCTTCACCTACAACATTCTCAATAATCTGCTGTTGTTCTTCAGGTACGACTTTTGGATGTCTTCTAAAAATGGACGTCTAGTCTCAGTGCCAGTACCTGGTACTCGAGAATCAGTACGTCTCAACCGCTACTTCTCGAAAGACAACACACCACGGTATGTATGTATGTATGTATGTATGTATTATGTGGGAATCAAGATGAAGAAGGGCATAACGGACAATAATAATAATAAAAGTATGGAGAAGCTTATGATGATGATGATGATGAGGACATCACTGGTATTAGTGAAATGTTGCATGATTTATCTCCTCATCGATTCTCCGCTATTAATTAATACTTTGATCTAGACCCGAAAGCTACCGTGAAGACATCGATACGATAGGGAAAAAAGGAGGTGGTGGTGGTGGTGGAAAGACTATAGCACGGGAGATCAGGGCAGCTGCTGAGAGTGGATGGGATTTTTCATCAAGATGGATGATGCAAGAAGGACGGGTATTACTACTACTACTACTACTACTACTACTACTACTATTGCCTACATGAAGACGACTATACATGACGAATAGTGTGAAAATGATGATGATGATATTGAGGATAACAATAATAATGCTTTATTATTACTAGCTGCCAAATTTGTCTCTACTTACTCTTTTTCTAGGATTACGATATTTGCTATATGATTATTCATTTATGTCTTCTTCTTCTTCTTCTTCTTCTTCTTCTTCTTCTCCTTTTCAAGATGAGTGCAACTCTATAAATATGATAATAATAATAATAATAACAGTAAATTTATTGATAATTCATATGCTACTAATAATTCACCAGGGTGGTGAGTGCTCTTGTGATGATGATAGTGTATTCTCTTTGGATGTTATGATCTCATATGTTGCTATATATTGCTCGAAAGTCCAAGAATGGATGTTATGATCTCATATGTTGCTATATATTGCTCGAAAGTCCAAGAATGGATGTTATGATCTCATATGTTGCTATATATTTGCTCGAAAGTCCAAGAATTATAGCATGACCACTCTAGCAACGACGCAAATCGTACCGATCGATCTCAATGCCTTCCTGTATGTATATAAGTAGCGATGAAATACTTTCACTCATCTCCCAAAATTATCCTTTGCATAACCACATTGTCACCATTCTAATATGCCTAAAAATACCTCTACTCTTGTCGTTCATTGTCTGCATCTTGACGACCATCATCATCATCAGCAGCAGCAGCATCCTCAATATTGTTGATATTACTATGCTTGTTATCATCCAACCTTTGGTTCTAATCCCATCAATCATCAGCTACTCAATGGAGAAGACACTCAGCGACCTCCACGCAGAAGTCGCCACTGCATCTGCACCGAAAGCTCTTTACTACATGGAACAGGCTCGACAACGGAAAAATGCTATTTTTAGAATAATGGCCTTCCCACTTGGTCATACTATCAATTAAATATATTTGTATATAAACAATATTTGTGTATGAAATATTTACGTATTGATAGACTTTAAAAGTCACACCACTCTCTTCTTGTACAGTAGAAGTAGAATATGTAGTAGTAGTAGTAGTAGTAGTAGTAGTGGTGGTAGTGTTACGTAGGAAAATAAAACACCAGTGTCATACATATATTGATATTAGCATCAGCAGCATCAGCAGCATGCACACAACATACATTACAGAATGCATTTGTTAACTTTCTTACAATACCCTATACAATAGATACCGACTTTAAGGAGAAAGAGAAGAACAAAGGAGGAGGAGATTGTGCAGCAGTTCCTTGTGAATTCGACGACGTGATGTTGTCCACGGGTGAAAGAAGGGCCAGGACGATGAGCGATGACAACAGCAGCAGCAGCAAGAGTGCTGCATCTTTTGTACCGTTGTGGGCGGGTCTATGTGAGCACTGGAACGAACACGAAAAGGCATTATTTTCCATTACTTTCTCTCTTAGAGAGGGAGAGAGAGAACGGGGGGGGGGGGGCTGGTTAAGATGAATCATTGTAATTTTTTATCCCGTTTGTCTTTTGTATTTATGTATGACATGAGTAGATGCGTTGAATCATGATCACGATCATCAGTGCTATGCTCGATATTAGCCATTTGCATCCATCATCCCTATATATAGTATCATCAATAGCAACACCAACAGCGTCACTGAAATGGTTATTATACTTCTGCTATTATCGACTAAAGGATACGTTTGTAGAGAAAGTTGTTCTAAGTTCCCCACTTCTGCTGCAAGGAGGGTAGTAATATCTGCGATGAGATGAACCATCATGTAGAGAACTTGATAAAAATCATTTTCCGTTTTGAAAGTGTATTTTGCCGTCAATTTTAACAAAAGAGGAGTAAAGGAGGAGTACTAAGAGTTAAAATAAATTGTTACAATTTTAATGATGAAGATTATTGTATTCTGCTGATTTTAATGAACCGTTTTCTTCATTTTTCATCATTCATTCTTCTAGTGTTGCGACGACCAATATTGATTCCAAGCAACAGTGGGACTATCCAAATGCGTGGCCTCCTCTGCAGCTTCTTCTTATCCACGGCCTACTGAAACTTTCAACACATAAGGCTAAAGCTACCGCTGCAAGCGTTGCACAATCTTGGTTGCAGTCAAACTACAAGGTAGTAAAGGAGTAGTAAGTAGGTAGGTAATTGGTATAAGTAGGAGTACTTACATCAAAAAAGGTAATCAATGGTACTACATGTTGTTCATTGTTTAGTCTGCAAAAGCTTTATAACTGGACCAAACACGCACACACACACACACACACACACACACACAGATACATCATAATATTTTTTTGCACGAAATGTACTACTACAATGTCCTGCATCGGGATGCATTTTTTTGCTCAGTCATAATTTCTAGTACACCTATAGTAGAAGGCTTTAAGAAAAACATGCTTTGCATTTCTTCTCTTCTATCTCTGTTTAACTATTTTTTGAAGGCCTGGGTACCAAATGCGGATATGTACGAAAAGTACAATGCACGCGTATGCGGAGAGGGAGGCGGTGGTGGCGAATATGGCGTGCAGGTGCTGGTTGCATGTGTAAATGAAGCAATAATTATCCGAAGATCAAGCACGTGTGAAGTCAACATGTGTGCACCATGTGCTGACGTACTGTTGTTCATTAAGAAGGTGATTGAACGATCATGGATTGAACAGTCTACCATTATTTTTATCTTCAGGTCGGATTTGGTTGGAGTAACGGTGTCGTGTTGTCATTGCTTGCTATTTGGCCTGATACGAAACTGAAGGATGCATGCAGATGAATGAAGGTCGCCGTGCTCAATGACATGAAGCGTTGTTCACCAAGCTTCAGTGAAATGTGTGGAACTGTCAAAGTTTTTGTCCGAAAAATGTCTGTCCGCAAAAGATCGGATCAAATGTAAGAGTGCACACTGTCATGCGTGAGGTTGCGCAGCTCAACACACGCACAACACTAGAATGGACACGGCATGCATGCATTGCATGTGCAGCAGTGCGCACGGCTGCACGCATCTGTGGTGCACACTTGAAGACAACACATGCATGCGAAAAAACACAATTGCACTCCGCGCAACACCACACCTCGACAAAACCCCACTTTCAACATTCGGAAAAATTGCCTGATCAACTTCAAAAGTTTGAGGTCAGGGGAATGATGCAAACAGACAATGTTCATTGCACTTCGTGCACAGAATTCAAAACGTTGATCAATCCATTGCATGATCGAGCCAATCATTCTTCATGGGTCGTCAGGGTCACAGTCAGGTTTGGGATGGGGGTCAAGGTCAGAGTCAGGTTTGGGGTCAGGGTCAGGGTCAGGGTCAGGGGGTCAAAGTGGGGTCGGGGATGGGGTCAATGTTTGGGAGTTCAAATGAGTGGAGTCAGGGTCAAAGTCAGGGTCAGGGTCAGGGTCAGGAACAAGGTCAGGGTCAGGGTTGGTGTTCTCTGCTGGGCCATGATTGCAACAAAGATCGAAGCGAGAACCACAGTGAAAAAAACTCACCAATCCATTGCATGATCGAGCCAATCATTCTTCATGGGTCGTCAGGGTCACAGTCAGGTTTGGGATGGGGGTCAAGGTCAGAGTCAGGTTTGGGGTCAGGTTTAGGGTCAGGTTTAGGGTCAGGTTTAGGGTCAGGGTCAGGGTCAGGTTTAGGGTTAGGGTCAGGGTTAGGGTTAGGGTTAGGGTTAGGGTTAGGGTTAGGGTTAGGGTTAGGGTTAGGGTTAGGGTTAGGGTTAGGGTTAGGGTTAGGGTTAGGGTTAGGGTTAGGGTTAGGGTTAGGGTTAGGGTTAGGGTTTGGGTTAGGGTTAGATAGTCAGGGATACGAGA
>ADNK01002974.1:0-14923 GCA_000320545.1 Bigelowiella natans CCMP2755 | reverse complement strand
GTGTATCTCCCTGTTAACACCATCAGCCAACTACTCTCTCTCTCTCTCTCTCTCTCTCTCTCTCTCTTTGTGTGTGCGGTGTGTATCTCCCTGTTAACACCATCAGCCAACTACTCTCTCTCTCTCTCTCTCTCTCTCTCTCTCTCTCTTTGTGTGTGTGCGGTGTGTATCTCCCTGTTAACACCATCATCATCCTCATCCTCATCATCATTCCAACAAGCAGTACATACTTAATAATACCTTCCCGGCCTTATAAGAGCTGAATCAAGCACATCCAAACGATTTGTAGCAGCTAGCACAGGGGGGGCCTAATAGTGATGGTAATAGGGGGGAGAGAAATGATGATAATGAGGAGGTAGAGAATTTGTGGAGGAGGATGATGATGATAAGAGAGACTGCTACTACTCTTGTAGTTTCTCATCATCATCATCATCATCACCAATTAGACTTGAAAGTTGTGATGAGTTAGACACATACAAGTACTAGTAGTAGTACTACCACTACTGTATCTGATGTACTACAAAATTTGTAGAGCAGCAGAGTTATTGATATTTAACACGATCTTTAATAATAGTAGTAGCACTCCTACCACTCACTCACTCACTATACTACTACTAATACGATTTCTTCTTCTTGTTGTTGATATTATTATTACTACCGTTTGACTTTGTTGTGAGCCCATCCATTGCTGCTAGGAGCATATTGAGCGTTTGCTCTGCCTCATCAGTGCCACCAAGTCTCACGGAAGATCTTCAATGATAACCCCATTAATATCAATAACATACTGATTTACACTTCTCATATATCATAATATAGTACTACATCAACACGGCAATTAGCTGCTGCTACTGTTACAAAATACACACCAACACCGATGATGATAATAAGAATAATAGTATAAGCGAAAGACATATAGGAAGGTAGGAAGGACGGACATCTACACAGAATCAAACATTTACCAATTTGACAATGTCTGTGTACACACAGAATGAAACATTTACACACACATATATATATATATATATATATATATACATACATATATCAATACACAATTTGACAATGTATATATATATATATATATATATATATATATTACATCGCGAGAAGAATAAAATACTGATTAATAGATACAAATTGTTCGTCATTTTGATCAATAAACAAGTAAATATAACACTGATGGTCATTATGATAACAAAGCTACTTCACTACTAACACCTTTTCTTTCCAAGAGCATCCAGTTCATCAATAAATATGACACTCGGAGCACTCTTCACTGCTTTTCTGTTGTTTTCCAGAGAGAAGAGGAAGAGGAGGAGGAGGAGGGGGAGGAGGAGGAAGAGGTATATCAGAAGAGAGAGAGAGAGAGAGAGAGAGAGAGAGAGAGAGAGAGAAATGAAAAGACTGTCAATTGAATAAATACGACAACACAGAGTATGAAGATAAGACAAGAAAAAGAGAAAGAAAAAGAAGAATAACAGAGTACTATCAATGACAGCAGCCTTCTTCCCCTTCTTGTTATGTTGATGCAGCAATGCTCATAATCATGATATATCATCTTAAAATTAGTAGTAGTAGTAGTAGTAGTAGTAGTAGTAGTATCGTGAGCATTGCAATTATTACTTGAACAAAGATCGCACTCGAGCAGCCCCACGACCAGCAAATACCTATTATTTGTTGATTCGTTCGTTCATCATGGGGAGGAGGAGGAGGAGGAGGAGGAGGAGGAGGAGGAAATTACTGTTTGTGATAACGGCAACGACGACGTGTAGCGTCTTGTTCTGGTTCTTCTTCTCCTAGTGCGTGTGTGTTATTGTGTGGTTAATAATAATACCTCAACAAAATCTGCTCCTGATGTAGCGAAAAAGGGCACTCGTGCTTCTGTATGAAGAACATAGAGGAGGAGGAGGAGGAGGATGACAAAGTTGTTTGTTTGGTTGTTGTTAAGTGCTGGTACAACAACGTAAGTACCTATTACATAGTACTCTGAGGAAGAGGAAGAAGAAGAAGACCAAGTAGTTACTTATAGTAGTAGTAGTAGTAGTAGTTGTAGTAGTAGTAGTTATAGTAGTAGTACGACTACCTCCAGCAACTGCACGTGCAAGCATTGTTTTCCCGGTTCCTGGAGGACCAACAAGCAACACGCCGCTCGGTAGCCTGTAGTAGTAGTAGCAGCAGTAGTAGTAGTAGTAGTATAACCATCATCATAGCAAACATTATGCAGCTGTACACTTCCAAGATGTTCCACTCTCTCTCTCTTCCTTTTCTGAGCGCGCGCGCGCGCGCGGTGTGGTGTGGTGTGTGTGTGTGTGTGTGTGTGAGTGGAAAACATGATGCTGCTTGTTGGTGGTGCTGGTAAGTTGAGTAGTAAGGGTATTATTATCATCATTTTAACCTAACTCCCATATCGACGTATTTCTTCGGATGACGCAACATGTCAACAATCTCGGACACCTCTAGAGAACACAGCAGCAGCAGCAGCAGCAGCAGCAGCAGGCCATAAACAACAACAACAACAACAACAACAACAAGGTGAAAAAAAACAAACAACATCAATCAACAGTTTTAATGCTGCCTATCACCAACTACTCTGTGATATGGATGTTTTCTTCTTCTTCTTCTTCTTCTTCTTCTTCTTCTTCTTTTTCTTCTTCTTCTTCTTGAGGTGTGATGATGTTCATCATAATGATGAATGATGAGGAGGAAGAAGAGGAGAAAGAAGAAGAAGAAGAAGAAGAAGAAGAAGAAGAGGGCATTATTATTATTATTCTTTACAAAAATAATGTGATTGGTTCAGTTGCTTTCTTCCTCTTCCTCTAAATAGTAGTAGCTGGAATAGTAATCAACACACTACTATCATTGACGCCAACACTCTCCTCCTCCTCTCCCTTACTGATAGTAGGCTACCTCTTTTAGGCCCAGACATGCCTAGTAGTCGTCAATCAATACACATCATACTCAGAAACTCAGTCGATCTCAATAAATTAACGAACAAAAAAGAAAAGGAGGAGGGACATGATGTCTGAGCGAGTGGTGTATTATTATTATTATTATTATTTTATTTTATTATTATATGTCGAGGAACAAACAATGCAACATTTATTTATGATTATTATATGTCGAGGAACAAACAATGCAACATTTATTTATGAATGTAAGAAAGGAATCATGAGATGATCTCGAAATAATTTCATACGCACACACATAGATAGATAGAACATGGAATCATCATCATCACCATCATCATCATCATCATCATCATCATCATCATCATCGAAGCAAGAAGTAGGCATCATAACCCTAATAGTAGCTACCCACCCACCTTTAAGGTCGTTGAATGTTGTCCGATTGAACTTCTCTAACCTCTCACCAACTTTGTTCATTTCCCTGAGAATAGCAGTAGTAGTGGTAGTAGTAGTAGTAGCGCACTGATGGTGATGACGATGATGAAGAAACAGATAAACGGGGCCATTGCATGGTGATGAATATATATATTGTGTGTGATAAGTATATCGTGATACTAATAAAACATTATTATTATTATTATTAGTAGTAGTAGTAGTATACTTGAAGAGGAGACGGATGAATACAAGCATAAATGCATGCCGTAACCCCTCAATCTCCCCCCCCTCTCTCTCTCTCTCTCTCTCTCTCTCTCTCTCTCTCACACACACACACACACACACCCTGAGAATAAATTCTGACTAAGTCCTCCATTGTTTAGCATCCATACGGCAACGCAAAGAGCTCCCTTTTCAACAACAGTACGATGTTAATGCTTTCTCATCATCATCAACAACGCTAACTTAATTCTACTATTTGAGTGGTAGGAGGAGTGTGAAATGATAGTGATAATGATGATGATGATCATTATTTTATTGCTATTATTATTACTACTACTAGTACAATTATATGTTGTAGAAGGTATGAGGAAAGAGAGGGGGAGAGGTGGTTCTTCTCAGGAGAACAAGATGATGATGATAAAGAAGAAGAAGATGATGGTGATCTAGTGCAGAAAGGTGATAATGATGATGATGATGATGATGATGATGATGATGATATCGTGCAGAAAGAGAGGAAGGAGGTGATAACATTGTCCGTACATTTAATTCATAGTATAATTAATTAATTTATTCCTTGATTCGTTAGTAGTTAATGTTGGTTTATTAGGTAATCATCACATTGAGGACTTAATGTTGATTATTATTAACATGGTTATCATCATCATCATCATCATCATCATCATTATCATCACATTGAGGAGAATATTCGCTATTGCCATTGGAGTCGATAGTTCATCTTCCATTGCCCCGAACGTTATTCCACGGTCCTTGATACAGGTAGTAGTAGTAGCAAGTAATTCTTTTGTTTCAACATTTGGCAGTATTTGTAGTAGTCAACTATGGTATTTCTTGCTTCATCTCTCTTCCCAAAATACTACTACTACTATTACTAATACAACTACTAGTACAAATGCCCCATTGTTGCCTACTCTACGTACTACTATTGGTACTACTAAGCTACATAGTAGTATATATATATATATATATATATATATATATATTACTAAGAGCTTCTTCTCTAAGTCTGATGGAATCGATATTGGTGTCGTCTCTGCTGGTATACCATGCTATAGTGGTGGTAGTGGTGTTGTTTGTACCAAGAGGAAGAGGAGGATCATAAGAAAGAAAAATACAATAATGGTCAGTCATAACAGTGCTATCATGTAATGCTTGTAGTAGCTTTGTATTTAGTACCGTACTATGCTTTGTATATACTACATAATATATATATATATATATATATATATATATATATATATTTATATATATAAATATCAAGTGACGAGTAGCAAAGTGATGATCGATCCCCACTTTCTCCTCGGTTGCAATGCTATACTGTTAGTAAATACCATATTTCTACTTTTTGACCATCAAAGTTGAGGAGGAAGAGAAATAGGAAGAGGTGGAGGAAGAGGATAGGAGGGAAAGGGAGAGAAAGAGGAGGGTAGTTCTTCGAGGGCAGCAGCAGGTTTCGTTAGTGGTGGTAGTAAGTAGTACGTTGGTAATAGTTAGGTAATACTACCAAGTTAAAACGGTATCGTTCCTGGGATATTTCTAAGTCGCTCACGGCTGGGTGAGTCCGATTGTCCATATCCAATGCCTAACAAAGAAGAAGAAGGAGTAATAATAGTAGTAGCAGCAGCAGCAGTAGTAGTAGTAGTAGTAGTAGTAGTAGTAGTAATTAATTACGACTTTGAGGAGGAGAAAGCAACAGCGATGATGATGCAGTAGCATGCATGTTGTGCATATGTGTCGTCGTCTATTTTCTTTTCCCTTATTTAAGTTACTACTACTTGCAGAAACGTTGAGTAAGGCAACTCGATGCTCGTAAATGCTGCTAATTAATAACACAATTCATATGATGATTAAATCTTCTTCCAGGAGAGGAAGAAGGCTTGTGTTGCTTTTGTGTTGTTATTGTTGTTACTGATAGTCATGAGATTGAAATAGTAGTAGAGAATATCAACTACCCCCTTTTCTTTTCATACTAATAGGATGTTGTTATAATGTTTGCGGTTGAGTCGTATTATGTGGGGATAGATGTGCTTGGTATTGTAACTAGTTTCTCAACATGTTGTTCAGTACCAGCAACTAACACGAGTATGATTGCAACATCATCATGCAGCAGCCATCACTGGGTGGTAGTAATAACGTTCTTTTCTCGATTGTCACGTAGTAGTGGTAGTAGTAGTAGTAGTAGTAGTAGTTGTTGTTGTTGTAGTAGTAGTGATGATGACGATGAAAACACATTTACAATCAGGAAGAAGAAGAGCATTCGTGATGTCACTCCTGATTGCAGCATGTCCATATGACCCTTCTCCCTCCTCCCCTCTCGACCTACCTTCTTCTTCTTCAGTTGCCACAGGAAGAGGTCTCAATAAGAGATACATCAATCCTATTCCTATCCAGACTCGAGGTCTGTTTGATTGATTATTCAAAGCGGAAGCAAGGAAAAATGACGAGCAACCAATTATTCCAGCAAACGTATAATAATACAGCATCAATGCTAAATAACAAATCCCTGCGTGAAGCTACACTACAAGATTCAGATATGAATTAATATATGCTGTTGGCCCAATTAAGCTACACTACAAGATTTAGATATGAGGAGTAATATATGCTGTTGGCCCAATTATTAGTAAAGGATCATCGTTTTAAAACAGTCTTCTTCTTCTTCTTCTTCTTCTTCTTCTTTGTTTATGTCATGCTGTATTATATTTATTATCATTATCGATTTATATATATATATATATATATATATATATATATATCCAGATATGATAGTAGGGTGGATGTTATGTTCGTTACTTCTTCATAAAGTTAACACTCCGTTTCCAAAACCCTTGAGGCTGCTCATTGTCTGTAGATGGATAGATAATAATAATAATAACAACAATAATAATAGCAATATAATAATAATAATAATAATAATAATTATAATAGTGAGGGTGTCACAATAATGAGGGTCATTGTCTATAGTTAGATTATGATAGGACAATGAAAATTTTCGCCCAAAATAGTAATTACTACCAATCTAGTAATTTATAAATCAGTTTAGTAATTGCATCGAGTTTGTGTATTATCATAGTAGAGCATGATAATATAACCAACCACCTTTATTATCAAAGCCATAGAGTTGCTTGGCAGATGGTTTTGATGATTGACCTCCTCGAAGACGACGCCTACTTAGGTGTTATATTGTCACTAATTATCAAAATAAGCGAACGAATATACGCATGCCGGTTTAAATGATGATCCCATCATCATCATTCTTCAGAACTCTGGCAGCTATATTGTCAGAAGCACCGGTGTTCGCCTCCTCCTCCTCTAGTATTCGATCCGTCGACAAAAGAGTTAATGGACGCTGTGAGACTCGCCACGACCATAACCAGAACAACCCGGCTGCATAAGCGACGCCGAAGTCGCTAATTTTATAATGGAAGACGAATCAAGGTCTTCTTCTTCTTCTTCTTCTTCTTCTTCTTCTTCTTCTTCTTCTTCTTCTTCTTCTTACACAGCAAATGATCGAACAAAGGCGAGGTGGAAAAAGTAACAGGAAACACTCTAACGATTGAGGGTGTTATAGATCTTGTAAAGGCAAGCTTAGATTCTCGACAAAAGGAAGGAAAAAGTAGCAATTCTATATTTAGTGAGGAGGAAGTAACAATAACAAAAGGGGGAAGGACCTGCGAGCCTACTAGTTCCATAGTAGTCGTCGTCGTCGTCGTCATGTAGACTATTGTGTGTAGGACGGGGACAGACTGTTGGCGGTGAGGTGTATCGCTTTGTATTGTAAAGATGTTGTGGTACAGTAGTGCTTGTGTTGTCAGGAGTTCACGCTGTGATGGTGATGATATGTCAGGAGTTCCACCCGGGTGGCGGCTGACCGGCTATTTAATGTGTTTTCTGATGTTGTTGTTGTTGTTGTTGTTGTTGTTGTAGATCTACGAGTAGATCTAGTTGTGTGTGTCAAGAGAGAGAGAGGGAGAGAGAGAGAGAGAGTGAGAGAGAATCTCTCAGAGAACTCCTGACAACAACAGGAAAGAGAGAGGAAAGAGAAGAAGAAAGTCCTCTCCCCTCCTCTCATGATGAAGGAGCACCTTCTCCTCTTCACACTGACAACAATTGTTACTTTCTCCAAATCAGCAGATGCTACAAGAGTGCGCCTACGCAGTGGAACAATGAATTCTCTTAGAACCCAAAGATACATTAAACTGGGAGAGTCGCACTTTGCATGGCCACAGAATCGGATGATTGAGAGGATCAATGTCCCTTCCCGACAAAGTAGAATGCCCTTAGACTGCAAATGTGAACAACTTGGAGTTGGAGGTGTTTTAAGCGCTGCTGAAGCAGGAATAATTCAAATCAGTCCAAATGCGGAAAAAAGGATTGCTGAACTTAAGGTTTCAAAAGGGCTTGATGAAGCTTTTTTTAGAGTTGGGGTTAAGTCTGGAGGTTGCTCAGGAATGTCATACACGATGGATATTGTAGGATCCGATGCTGTAGAGGCAGATGATACAGTTGTAGAATATAATGGATTCAAGTGCATCATTGATCCAAAAAGCTTGCTCTATCTCTTCGGGATGACTCTGGATTACAATGATGATCTCATAGGAGGCGGCTTCAAATTCTTTAATCCAAATGCAAAAGACACATGTGGATGTGGGTCGTCCTTTGGTGTTTAAATTTTCTAAGTGGCTTATTCAGGATCTCATGCATTTGTTAGATGCGTCCTGCTTGGTTATTGAAAGTAAATTGTTATAATTTTGGCACCTTTAATTAGTCAATCTCTAGAATTTCCCCAAAATACGATGTACTGGTATTTATCCCATCTAGTTCAGCACATAGAGCAAACCTGCAATCACACAAGCTCTAGAGCTAGCAGACGTCTGTACGTATACATGTATCAGCTAGATATCTCTACACATCTGCTGTCGCGTGCATCGTATCGTGTCATTCATGTACACATCCACACAGTTGCGCAGTAGCGATGTAGCGATCACATTCTTAAATCCGACGCACGTGCGTTGTGGGTGTTGGAGCATGGCGAGCTCGTATCAGATTAGATTTTTATCTAATAAGCAGGTGGTCGAAGTGCTCGATCATTCTAGCATTGTTGCGCGCCAGCTATAATGTACTCAGCTAGTCATACAAGTGCGCGCACAGCACAAGGACTTTGTCTAGTTGTGACCGGTTTCGGCCACTCATGAATTGTGTAGCGATTAGAGGTCCATCGCATCATCATGAGTCATATTCGCCCTCTTGCACGTAGCTTGTGTGTGTGTGCCTGTTTAAGCCACGAATTGCACGCTGTGCGGCACGATCTAGCGATGCGATATAGCGAAACATCGCGATCGTGCCTGCGAACATGATGATGGCAATTGTTCTCCGTCATTGCTGTTGCGTGCGTGTGCATGATGTCCTTGCCCTAAATGCCATGCTACGTGCGAGCATGTACGTATGTACGTGCATGTCTGCACAAATCTTCATCATTGATGTCCATACTTTAGAGCGTTTGATCTTTGATGACTTGGTGTCATCCACAAGTTTTTCGGATAACGTAAATGATTCTTTGGTAGAGTTCCAGATATTTTCGCCTTCTATCGGTAGTCATTCACTTCGAGTCATTCTGTTGGCCATTCATTTTGAAACCGAGAAAATTTGAAAGCAGTTTTTTTCCATGCTCCGAGATACAGGATTCTGGATGATACTGTACGCCATAGATCTATGCAGTTGAAATAATATCAAATTTCTGAGGAATTACATAGATTCATTCGTGTATGTGAGTGCTTTATACAAATGCACACACACACACACACACACACACACAAGCACACATAATATAAGCAAATATATATATATATATATATATATATATTTATATGTCTTTATGGAAACATATTTTATATAGTATTCAACCGGAAGTGTCTTATGCCGTACTCCTTGAATGAGGCCGTTCTTTGTTTTACAAGTAACTATGAGTTCCTAAAAAACAGCGGAAGTTATAGACGATATTGCGATTATGATGCTATCTAATGCACCTTTGGTAAAGTTGCCTTATCACCAACTAGAGAATGATATCGTGTTGCCTTAAATGGCGTTGGAATTCCATCGTAAAGCCTGAAGAAACTTGTTTTTAGTGGGATTAGAGGGAGGGAATCCAAACTCACTCACCCTTTTTCATCGTGATACATATCTGACGTCTTTCCATGCCAAATTTCTCCTGATACCACTACTTTGCCACCGAAAACCTGATATCAGGTTGCTTAAATCAACCGCTGCGGATGATAAACCATGAGTCCCATATGTAAGAAACATGTATTACTTCAAAAATGCACTGGTGGCCAAGGCATATTCCTAAAATTGGTACTTTTCCTGCGAATTCCTGAGAGGTGGGCGCTTAGATAGTCATATTGATTCATCATCGTCATCACTATAACCATCATCATCATCATCTTATAATTTTCATCAAGCTAAATCGATTCCTTTGGCCTACCTTAATCACTCCCATCGATACTCCTGCATCTTTTGGGGAACCTGGCCCTGAAAGCAATGCATACTTTCATGGAAATCAACGCTTTATCCTCCTCCTCCTCTTCCTCTTCTTTTTCATCATCTTCATCTTCATCTTCTTCTTCTTATATTTTTGTCTCTTTCAGGGAATGGATTCTGTGTTTCTCTTCTTCTATTTTTTTTCGTTTATGTCAACCAGGTGAGATAACGATGTTGATAGGATTTAGCTTCTTCACTTCATCAACAGTGATTTTATCGTTCCTCGCAACATGAACCTTTGCCCCAAGCTCACATAGGTACTGGTATACATTGTAAGTGAAGCTATCATAGTTGTCGATCATCACCGTCGTCATCGTTGCCTGGAGAACACGAATACAAGGAAAGGGGTCGGTTGGACACTATGTTTTAAAATCCATCTGCGCTTATTTTTATGGACTTATTGAAAAATATGAATATTAAAAAGAAACTGGCAGTCATAAATGCTACGCTGACGAAGTAGGTCATGGTGAGACCGTGTGGGGGGGTTTCAAGAATGGGTATTCTGTTCTGCGAGAAAAATTCTGGGAAGAATTGTTTTTTTGATGAAAAGGGCCCCAATTTGAATCTGAGACAAGGATTTGTTGTGGTCTTTGTTTAAGTCATGAACAGTGGCATTCGACGATATTTAACTTCGTTGGTTCTTTCTTCCTGAGCTACGGCGAAGACAGCTAGAAGAAACCCGTCACCGCTTCGAAAAAGATGTATTTTACGATCACCTCCAGCATGAACAAACAATGCACACGTATAATAAAAACACGTAAATTTCAGATTATATACATATGTATATATGTGTGTATTTATATATTATGTATGTGTTTGTGTTTGTGATGTGTGTGTGTGTGTGTGTGTGTGTGTGTGTGTGTGTGCATTCACAGGGAGGCTTTCGGGAACGAAGCAGCTATGGAGACGAAGAGGAAAATAGAGGAAGCCAAAGAGGTATTATAAATATCAACACCGCGATTCGGAGAAACAACGATTATAAAAATAGAGAGAGAGTATTTGTGTGTGTGTGTGTGTGTGTGTGTGTGTGTGTTTGTGTGAAAAGAAGTTGAGAGTGGGGAAGGAGGGATGAATGCATATTCTATTAACTTATTTGAAGAGAAACAGCTGCCAGAGATCGTCCTTAGACATTGATGCATATATTGATAGCTTATTTTGAAGCAGTTCATATGAGAGTACGGGTATCTTCAAAGCCTAAACTATAACCTACACGACAACCGCCATATCAGGTAGCGAAGAAAGCCGAAAGAGCCGCATTGAAACTCGCTCTCGAAGCAGAGATATCAGGTGTTTTCCCACGCACCCACGCACATTTGCAACGACTGGACTCTTATGAACGCATTCGTAGTTCCGTGAAGTGGCTTTGATAAGCTTGCTTTCTCCTTCGATCGAGAGAAAAAATTTACGTTCTTGGCACGAATATATTCAGGGTTTTGTCTCTCTCTCTCTCTCTCTCTCTCTCTCTCTCTCTCTCTCTCTCTCTCTCTCTCTCAGGAGACGGTTTCTTTTCGCTAAAACCGAAGATCACCAACGCTTATGATATTCCACAAAATACCAATGTGCGTAAGGGAGAAGACGAAGGGGAGCAGGGGAGAGGATGTGAGAAGCGTGTTTGTATAGAAAATGTATTAGCAATGATGTGAATCATCTTTCCTCGTATCATATTTTCTCATTCTTTGTAACACATTACATTCCCCCTCGCATTACTGCACTTATCCTTCAACCTCCTTCCATCATCTCCAGATATTGGTCAAAGAGAACAAGGAAGGGCTACTGAACGTTGTCATCAACAACCAACAGTAATGCGAAGATATGTGCTATCAACAGATGATGGGAATGGGGGGGGGATGATAATAGACGTGGAGAATGATGATGACGATATCAAACCTTTCATTATTAATAAATATTTTTTCATTTGTGTTCTCGGATCTACTGGGGTAACGCAATAAACAGCTACATCGTAAAGCTATCGGAGTTGAAGACGGATCAGGTTTGTATTTGTGTTATTATGACCTGCGCTTTGTTGGAAGGGGAAGCTGCCATTATTTATTCATCGGGATGATGAGCCAGGGTGGTGTTGACAGGCACGGGGCGTGAGAGTGTTAATTGTACTTACATCATCATCATAACATGGTCACATTTTCAATCAGGCTGCAGTGGACGCGATTGAGAAAAAACTCAAGGTTGGAGAAATTTCTTTGATTTCATCTCCTCGTTTTTCGTAGCTTGCTATTATTGTACACTCACATATTCCTGTGTCATTTGCCTTTAACCTACGATCAGAGTTTCTCATCGTTCCCAGGTGAAGAATCTGTCCACCCTAAGAAGGTATCAAGATGACTTTGAATTTTATTGTGAGTGTGTGAGTGTTTGTGTGTCTGTTATGTAGATTTATCATCATCAGCAGCATTATCG
The DNA here is from genome assembly GCA_000320545.1 of Bigelowiella natans CCMP2755. Classification (NCBI taxonomy): domain Eukaryota; phylum Cercozoa; class Chlorarachniophyceae; genus Bigelowiella; species Bigelowiella natans. The sequence continues at coordinate 2,393 of ADNK01002974.1, read as the reverse complement.
TCATCGTCGTCACTTTTATCGTTTCATATTTTTAGCCGTGGGACTTAGGGATGCCCTTGAAAGCTGTTCTCGATGGCGCTGCCACTATGAATGACGTCTACTCACTTAAACAAGTATATCGTGCTTTTGTTCTTGTATATATATATATATATATATATATATATATATATTAAATATATGTATTTGTTTATTTATAGTGATATTATATGATTGAAATGCATAAGGTGCTGGCACGTGGAATAGACCCGAATATGGACCTTGGGTTTTCAAAAACGCCGCTCGTCAAGGCATTCGAATACATACACACACACACATGCACATGCACAAATTGAAACACGCATGCATGTATTGCTAGGAAGAAGAAGGAGATGATGCTATACTTTGGTATAGCAGACTATTGATCGATCCCACTATCATCATTAGGTAGCTGGCTGTGGTCCTGCAAAGAAGCCATCGGTACGGGACTGATGATGATAATAATAACGATGATGATAATTTATGATGAAAAGTATGTAATTGTTGTTATAGTGGTGGTAGCAGTAGTCGTAGTAATAGTAGTGACGTATTAGTTGAAGATGAAACCACATTTAGTTCCTATCATGATATTTCTTTACTTTGCACCTTCTTCTTTTGACTTCTTCTCCACCACCACCATCATCAACAACAACATCATCCTTTCATGTTTCTCTTCTTTCTCCTTTTCTTTATGATCATAACCACCATTGCCAACAGGAATGGAAAACTGAACACGGGGTCAGCAGAAACTTCAGCTATAATGAGGTATTTTCTACCGATTCCCCTTCCTTCATTTTTTCTTAAAATCCCGTTAATTGTTAAGAGGAGAAATAGGATTTACAGATGCTTAGCGCTCCAAACCGATCGATATTGTACATACGCATATAGACGTCCTCCTTCCGCCCCCATCCTTCACCCACTCACACACACACACACACACATGCAAACACTTTTTCCTAGGTCACACCCAAGTTCCAGACGTATCGTCAATCTCGTGAGTGCGATTCCGTAGCTTGCGCCATAGTGCTACTCGAGGCTGGTGAGACAAACGATATAATCATCAATATTTCCAATTGTTATCGAACTACGTGAACCACCTTTTGTTGCTGCATGTAAGAATCATGGATGTAGCATTGATGACGGAAAAGAAGAGTATGAAAGAGAGTAGCGATGGGTTGGAAAGAAGGGGGATAGGATAGCAACATTACTAGAGTCGTCGTGTCTTATTGCGGAGGCAAAAGTAGTACAATACGAACAGGGAAAGAGCGAGTATGTACATATCAGACCACTCATCTTGGTGTTAGTTATTCTCTTCGTGAATGTGTGATTGTGTGTGTTTGTGTGTGTGTGCCGGTTGACATTCATTCCTCACAGGAGCTAAAATCACTGAGAAAGTAAAGGAAACGGTTGCAAAGGACTCGTTCTTCGCAAAGGGCATTCCACGTCCGTTTGATAGATAGGAGAGGAAATAGAAGAAGACGAAGAAGAAGAAGAAGATGATGATGATGATGATAATGATGAATGATCATGTGAAATAATGATTCATACATATCTTGTTTCGGCTGATTTTGGCGGTCTCGTAGGCACTCGCATGCTTCGTGTTTTGGAGACATTCGAGAAGGTTTTATAACGATAATCTTCTAGTATTCTGATGTTTTCGATAATCTATATTTTTGTTTTTTTAAATTGGTTTTGCTCCTTAAAAGAAGGCTCTTTTTTCTCTCTTCTCACCGTATGTTGTTGCATCATATCGCATTGGAATACATGTGTGGTGGTGCTAACAACAGGGTCTGAAGATAAATTGGGAAAAGCACTGGGCGACTCTTGACGATCTCGAGGCTCCATGGCCTCCGGTAATGAGATGGAAGGAGAAGGAAGGGGGGAATTGAGGATGATGATGATAATGATGACGACGATGATGACGACGATGATGATAGTGTTGTATTGTTGCTCAGTTTTCTTTGTAGTTCTCTGATAGATTGTTTGACCTATTTGGATCTCAACATGTCCATCACTATAGATTGTTTGACCTATTTGGATCTCAACATGTCCATCACTATCCCTACTATCAGGCTGAGGAAGGAGAGAATGGAGACAAGCCAGAAGACGTTGGTGGAGAGGAAACGCAGCCTTCCGAACAAGACAAGAAGGATGAGAATGAAAAGAACCCAGAACACGTAGGAGAAGAGAAAGCGAAACTCTCCAAAGATGATAAGGAGGGGAGTTCTCCTGTCAAATCTGATCAAAAGAAGGGTGCCTAGAGAACAAATAATTTTCTATATTTTTCAGCTTAGGGAAAGGGGGAAGTTGAAAGAGGATGGGTATCTTCATATTAGAACGATTAGTTTTCCTTTTTACCATCCCCACCCCCCCCCCCC
>ADNK01002977.1:0-37230 GCA_000320545.1 Bigelowiella natans CCMP2755 | reverse complement strand
CTCCCCCTCCTCCTTCTCCTCCTCCTCTTTCCTTCTCTTCCTTCCTCTCCCCTCTGTTTTCTAAATCACCAGGAGCTATCGAGCAGGAGAAGATCAATTTTCAGTCAAATCAAATCCTTTGACAAAACGAAGAATCTGAATTCCTTGAAGCAAGAGCAACAACAGCAAGATGAGACACCGCGTACAGCTTCCATAAAGCAGGTGTGATTAAGCCTTGTTGCGTTTTGTGATAAAAAAACACTATTCACAAGGGGGGGGGGGGGAATGATAATCGACGATGTGGTTATCATCATCATCATCATCATTATCATTAGCTCGGCATTATACAACAGCAGCAACAACAACAACCCTTATCCTCATCATCATCATGATCCATTATTGCCCTCCTCTTCAGGCAAGATACTCACAATTCGCGTCCGTGATAAGCCATGCTGTGCATCACTCTCCTGGGGTGTCACCGTCTCGTGCCTACAACAATGCCAATGCTGCGGACTATGCAAGCAGCGGCAGCAACAGCAGCCGTATGTGTGATGATCATCATCATCATCATCATCATCATCATCATCAGTTGTTATTTATAAGTGAGATATGATCATGATGATGATGATGATGATGATGATGATGATGATGGAATGATATCCTTCTTGTTTCCTCTCTTAAAATATTGCATTCGCAGAGAGACGGCCACGTGCGCGTAGAAGGGCTGCTCATCAGCGCGTCCAAACCAACATAAGCAATATAACACATGTCAGCGGTGGTAAACAAATCTCCCCCTCCTCCCCCTCCTCCCCCCTGTTCCTATTTTACTCTTACCCTTATCATCATCATCACCATCAGCATCATCATCTTTGTCCCTTTCGTCATCGTATATGATTGTGGTTGTGGTTGTGTTGTGTTTGTTCCTAGACGCATCGTCTTCACAGCAGCAGCCTCCTCCCCACCACCAGCAGCCGCAGCAGCAGCAGAAGAAGAGAGAATGGTCAGCATTTGACCTCGATACGATGGCCAGACGTGCAGCATTAGAGTAAGTCACGGCATAGTGAATGGGTTGTTTTTATGATGAAGGGGGAAGGAGGAGGACAAGAGGGAGGGAAGAGAGCACAACAACGAATGAAAGGGGGCCAAAGGACTGATATACATGTCGTTGCACCTTACTACAGGCTAAAGCCGCACACGCACATGTTTGGATCGAAGGCGTACAAGAAATGCTTCTCGGGGGGTGCAATGATATTGTGGCTGTTGGCTGACTCCGAAGATATCCACACATTGGAACAAGCAGAGGGGGTGAGTAAGTGAGTAAGCGAGTGAGTAAGTAGTACTCTTCAAGAGAGGAGTGTGGGTGTGTGTGTGTGTGTGTGTGTGTGTGTGTGCATCATCCGTGCATGCTGCCATGTATATTTTGTGGGGGTGGAGGATAATCGGTCATTCGAGAAAGCAGTAGTAGTGTCCCTGTACAACGCAGCAGCAGCAGCAGCAGCATTATTATTACAAAGTGTTGATACTGAGTGGTAGTAGAGGCAGTAGCGTGTAGTAGAGAAGTGAATCATAAGTAGAAGAGGAAAAAGTTCAAGGATGGCATGATGCACAACTGTGATAGGAAACATCATCGGGGAAAAAATGAGTTGTTTGCTTATGTATCATCATCACCATCATCCCGTAGTAAAAACCAATCAATCAATCAAAACACACATCATTGCAGATAGGGCAATTGCTGTTGGAGCATAAGCTCATCACCCCTTCCTTCAAGACACGACTCGAGAAGAAGCAAGGTACTACTACTACTACTACTACTACTACTACTGCTACTACCATCCTACTACCGCGTGCAATATGATACAACATCTAGAAGGGTGATGAGCGACGGCCTTGTTCTTGTGCTGGAAAATATATGTGTACTGAGAGAGAGAGAGATTGTCTACTAGCTTTCTGACTATATTTATCGCCGTTACCTCTACTACTGCTACTACTACTACTACTACTACTACTACTGCGACTGGTGTAATATCAGGCAAGGTGTTCTTCCAATCCGAGAGCTTGTACAACTACAAGACTCCATTCTTGCTAGCGTCAGGCGTTGTTGGCGTGCGAAAGAGAAGGAGAAGGGTGTGGGGGACCAGCAGTAGTAGTAAGGGACACCATTATCATACGTCGGGCAAGAAGAGAATAGGTGTGACGATAGGGTTAGGAGGTGAAAAGAAAAAGTACAACTCTGACGTTAAGGACTTCAAGGAACGCAGGATCGAGCTTCAGGTTGTGATTAATAAAGAGCGACAGAGGGGGGGGAGAGGGAATAGAATTTGTATAAAGATATTAGTTGTTGTTGCTGTCTTCATCGTACAAGGTAACATATGTTGTTGTTGTATTGTTGTTGTTGTTATTAATTAACTCGGCGGCGTTAGATGGTGGATGGTAAGTACAAGCTCGCGGAGTACCAAACCTCCTCAGGGAACAACGTGAAGCCAGTGCATTCTCACGCTCTCAAGGCCTTTGCCATCATGCCCCGAGAGGATGAGCTGGAGGAGGAGCACCTCGAGTGCTGGTTTTCGATAAAGTCATCAGGGATGCAGATAGAGTACCTAGCCCCCACCTCCAAGGAGAGGGACATGTGGGAGAGCAAGCTCAGAAAATGCTGCGGGGCTTCATCGGGGAAGGGTGCTGAGTCATCATCAACATCATCCGCGGGTAGATCGAGCTCTGTGGGGAGAGCGGCATCGCGAGGAAGGGGTAGAAGACACCGTCCGATCACCCCGAATAGCAAAGCTAATAATCCGATGACGGGAATAGCAACTCCAGCATCAGGGGGAGACCAATCCTCACGAATAAGGGCATCGAGCGCTGATTGTGCATCGTCCTTTAGAACTGCGATGGAACGGAGAAGGGCTGTGACGGTAGATCATGGTGATGATGATGATGATGATGATAATCGAAGATACAGTGACCTAATTGATGCCGTTGTCGTATCCTAATTATCCCATTCTCTAACTCTCTCTCTCTCTCTCTCTCTCTCTCTCTCTCTCTCTCGCACTTATTGTATTCCAGGCTGTTCTTGTTGATGGTCGCATTCCTCACAGCGTGGCGGGTACCCCCCCCAATCGTAGCGGTCACCAGCGCAATCGTGAGTTCTTCAAATATCCGCGCGCGATAGGGGGGACATCGAAAACAACAACTCCAACTAATGGAAATCCCGATATGAATGTACGATGAGCTGTAGGAGATAGAAGAGAGAGAGAGAGAGAACAGAAAGGGTAGATGGATGGGGGAGGAAGAGGGATGGAGGGGGTGAATAGAGTCAAGTCAAGAATCAAACCAAAACACCTTCCTAACATGATGAATCCTGATATTAGCTTTAACAATTTTTATATTAAGCTTTAACTAATTTCCTCTTACTTTTCCAAGTCTTCTCCTTGCTCCTACATACAACAATTACATCATCCTACCGTATCATCCCTTATACTACACTCTGTTGGTAATTAATAATCAATCGATGACGGTGATAATACCTACAGATATCGCGTTCTTTTGTCCCTGTTCCCATGGCCAAGGAAAATAAAAACCTGACGGTCTTTTCCGCGACGTGGAATTGCAATGCGCAAATACCGTCGAGGAAAGCTTTGGAGCTGTGGTTGAGTGGTGAGAGTGGTACAGCAGGGAGCAGAACCTACTACAATGCTGATACGAAGGGAGGAGGCGAGGGCGATGGAAAAAGTAGAAATAACAATGGCTATTATCGCCAAAACGAGGACGACGGCAGTAGCACGATGAACGGCGCTGGGATAGAGGATGGAGGGGGGGGTGATGATGAGAGGCAAAGATTTCAAGCCGACTTGTACATCATAGGTCTACAAGAAACCGTAGAGCTCAAGGTAGAGAAGAGTTTGGTAGTAATAGTAATATTAGTACAAGTAGTGGTGCCAGTTGTTCTGCTCCTCCTCCTGTTTCATGAATCATTATCTACTCTCACATGCTGTTGCTGCTTGCACAATAGGCACGAGAGGTGCTGCTAAACCGTGATGTGTCCCGGCCTTGGCAGCGAGCTATTGAACAGGCTCTCAGGGTTACTGCGCCAAAAGGTATAATTTCATTATCCTGCTCACACATTCATTGCGTCATCGCATGCATGTACATATCAGTATCTTCACTGCTATTGTTGGCCGTCATCATCATCGTCATCATCATCATCATCATCATCATCATCGTTGTTATTTCATTCATCTTATTTGCTAGGGGCTTATCGGCTAGTCGTTAAAACGCACCTTGTCGGGATGTTGCTGCTCGTTTATGCGACAGCGCAAGTCGCTATTAACATGGATGGGGTCCATGAATACACCGTTGGCGTCGGCGTAATGGGTGAGAGAAGTTTCAATTTTTATCTCATTTTTTAAAATTTCTTGTGTTGGCAAAGAGAGAACAACGGGTGGTGAGCAAGTGCGGCAGACATCTGTGCATGCTGGTGTCATCAATCAACGTCATCACGAGCATCATCATCAGCAGCAGCGGCAGCAACAGCAGCCCTCTTTACCATGCAACCATCGTTCTAATCCTAATCGATTTGATATTTAACATGATAAATAGGCGTTGGTGGGAACAAAGGCTCGGTCGCAGCCAGGTTCAGAGTGTATGGTCATAGGTATGAAAGCAGCAGCAGCAGCAGCAGTATAGGAGGAGGAGGAGGGTGAAAGTGAAATGGGGAAAGGGGGGGGGGGTGCAATGAAATTTGTTCGTCTTCGTTATTGTCTCGTGATCATATGTTGCGCAGCTAATTCTTCTCACATCCTGCTACTACACGGTGATAATAAATGTTGTGTTAGATTCATGGTGCTAAATTGCCATCTGACAGCTCACCAGCAGAACGTGGAGGCACGCAACCGAGACTTAAACAAAGTAGTAGAACGACGATGACGACTACTACTACTACTACTGCTGCTGCTACTTTTTACACTGTCCACTGATTTCCCATGCTTCTCCTCGTCCCAAAGAGAACTTTCAGTGTATGTTTCCCATGCATGAGAGAAGTAGTGAAGTCTTTCTCAACTCATGAATTCTCGATGATTGATGATTTTACGAGCAGCAACCAACCCTCGTCGTCGTCATCGTCATCATCATTGTCATCGTCATTATCATCATCGTCATCGTCCAACTGAGTTCCTATCATCACAGATATGGCGACGTTTTTGCGTCGATCCGTCGGAACACGGCCTTGACGAGATCATATTCTGCATGGGTGACCTCAACTATCGTATCGATATCAAAGGCGCCAACATAGGTAGTAGTTAGTAGAGAAGTTGGGGGAAGGGAGATGGGGAGGAGAGCAGCTTGTTTGTTTCTATATTACCTTAAGAACATATATTCATGAGATTTCTTCCTCAAGACTTCTCTCAATCTTTTTCTTCTTCTGTATCAGTGTACAAAATAGCACATCCATCTCTTCTTTTAGTTATAAACCTCTCCCCCCCCTCCTCCCCTCCCTCCTCTACCGCAACAGTGAAAAAGCTGATTGAGAAGGCCGACTGGTCTAGCCTAATATCGTTCGAACAACTCACCAAGCAACGTGCCGAGGGGAAAGTGTTTCTACGCTTCACAGAGGTAGTCTCGTCTATTATCATTATCAACAAAAGTGCTGTTTGGGAACGGCGATGTGTCCATATGAATATATATACAAACACATCGTGTAGCCATTATCAAGAAATGAGAGGTATGAATGTGAATCATCATCTCACAGGGGCCTATCCATTTCCCACCAACGTTCAAGTTTAAAGTCGGAACGAACACGTATAATGAGAAGAGGGTTCCTGCGTGGTGTGATAGGATTCTATGGTAACAACAGCGCCTTGGCTCGTCGTCATTATCTTGCTATTCTTCTCTGCTCACCCCCTAATTATTCTTTTCCTTCTGTGTTCTTCTTCTCACATAGGTGGCGTGACCAAAGAGTGTGCACAGTTTTGCAGCGCTTCTATAGAAGTCAGTCGTAGAATAACAATCTCTAATGCCGTCAGCTTACTTTAAATAGCATCTCATGAAATGTTGCCTCTTATTATTATTTCCGTCATCATCAGGTATATCCACTGTCACAGAGAGTGATCACAAGCCCGTGTGCGCTCTCTTCGATGTCACGCTACTCGGCACTTCCGAGAAGGGTGGGGTGGGGACACCACGATCAGTAAACTACTCTCCAGTATCATCGGTCAACACGGCAACAACGACTCCTTTATCGCCAAGGTCATCGGTCGATCGATCATTCACTCTCAATGAAAGAAACACCCACTCTCTTGTTTCTTCGCGAGTTGGTTGTACTAAGTGATCTGTCTTCTATTCTTAATGATATCGTCATTACCAATGTAGTAGATTCCTAATTACCCAATCTCTCCATCTCTATCCTCTCCAACCCCGTCTCTCTCTCTCTCTCTCTCTCTCTCTCTCTCTCTCTCAGGATCGGTAGTTCAATCTTCAATAAGCGGCCCCCAGGACCATCCCGGCGGCAGAAAATGCGAACAAAGCATCCTTCAGGCAAGTGCAATTGTAGTTCTGTACCAACCACAAGAAATATCTCAGCCCTCACCTCCTCTGCTGCTACAGGCTCATCAAGCGATGACCAGAGCTTTGGCCTGAGAGATGGTGGGTACTTTGGGGGCGGATTGATCTCCAGGGAAACCGATTCTGCTTCTCATCGCGAAACAGCAGCAAAATCAAGCAAGATCGTAGCAGAAGAGGGGGATAATAAGAATAAGGCAGCAGTAGGGACTCCGGCGGGGCCGCCACCAAGGATTGTGCTCTAATAACTAACGTCATTTGACCCCATATTGGATAAACACCATACCATGATTGACGATACCTTGCCACCCTATCATTTGCACTCACATCATGATATGACAGCAGAACGTGTTTGGATGTAGCCACATTCCTTTGCGCATGAATCTAGATGTGCACACGAGGGCATGATTGCTTTGTCCAGATAGGCCATCTAGCCGTGCAGCTGTCTAGCCATGCATGTCTAGATGTGTAGCAGACATGTGTGCACATGGCACTCGACGAATCATTGTTGCATGTGTCCACCATGCAGATGTGGCCAGCAGACAAGATGCGTGTGCACATGGCTAGCAGATGGACTTGTCATGCAGCATGCAAGCTCGACGTGCATCATTTAGTTTCAGTCATGTCGGCTGCCACAACTATAGATGACCATGCTAGCATGTGGATGAGGGATGCCGAGATGCATTGTTACGTTATTGCATGCGACTTGTTGATGGCAAATCACGTTTCATGAACGGCCGCCTCTCATCCATATGGCTGTTAGCTGCTAGCTAGCTCTAGAGCTGCTAGCTAGCTAGCTACGTGCAAGCTAGATAGAGGTCAGTGCATGCATGCTCCAACCCGCTAGCCCGCTTTTGCTGCTAGCTCTAGAGCTAGCTAGCTGGTGTCGCAGCGTGTCTAGCTCTAGAGCTAGCTATAGCTAGATGTGCATCGTCTATACGTGCGCAGCTAGCTAGCTAGCTAGCTAGACAATCACATGCATGTACGTATCGATGTATAGATCAATCTCTGATCGATTAACGATGTACTGCACTGGTGCATATGATGGTAGCGCAGCGTCTAGAGCGTTCCTGACTAGCTGACTACCAGAAATCTAGATGCAAGCAGGGCTATTAGTCAACCATGCTATACCTAGCTAGCTGCTAGCGACGAGTCCATTTTTATCATAATCCACAATATTAATTCAGTTATTATTCTAGTGCTGCGTCAAGGCGTATACGTGTAGCTACATGATTCATGCCATCTGTGCCTTCGCTGTGCTGCAGACGATGTGGGTTACTACAATTATATAGTGAGCTATCCGCCCAGTGCAGGCAATCATGCGACATCTGCACAATCTGTCCCTCCAATTAAAATTCCTCGATCTGTCGCTACGCGACAACGAAGTTGGGGAGTAGGAGCAGCAGTAGTAGTAGTAGTAGGTTATAGTAGCTCATCCGACTACTTACTGCTCTTTGTTGGTCAATCCAGAAACGATATCGTCGATTCGAAGGAGCATGCAGCTTGACTAAGAGGGGATAGATAAATCATAATAAGTACCAACACATGGTATTGAGGGACAGCAAAACAGAAAGACAAGGTGATGAAGAAATCTATGGTCATCTTCTTAATGATGTTACGTCACCCAAACTAAAAAAAAATCGAAGTAAATCGGGCTATGATGCGATATAATTGGTCCGTTTAAGAATGAAAACAAGGATTTGTTGTTGGAATGATCGTTGCTTTCATGCGAAATGTAAAGAAATGATGGTAAGAAAATGCTCTTCGAAATGATGATTAGTTGCTGTAATAAATATATCAATCCTTTCTCATCATTCTCACCTCGATCGCCGTCTTCAAAGTCTGCATTTTGACACTAATGGGTTGAAGGACTGCAAGCTTTCGCATGTCTTCTATTTCACCCGTGTTGCCATTAACACCCCAGTACATTTCTTTTCCTTCTGCGTGCTTTGCCCTGAGCTCTGTCATCACCCTGATGATCTTGCATCCGCAGTTCTCCATCAAAGTTCTTGGGATCACTTCAAATGCGGCAGCTAAAGCCTCGAAAGGTCTTGTTATTTGAAGAGAAAACGAAGGACAAAACATAGGTAAGAGGGAGGAAAAAGTACGTAAGAGCAGTCTATCGTATGGAACAACCACGACGTAAGAGGGCTCGATCGTATGTAATAATAACTACATATATATAAGGAGAACGGTGTTGCAGCAGCTATAACTCACCACCATCATCACATCAAAAGTAGTACGATAGGAGAGCAGCCTGCCATCACTATCATCACTATCATCATCATCATCATCATCACCATCATCATCATCACGATGTCATGAGGTTTGTTGTCAGATTGCCCCTCCCATATACATATGTGATGATGGGTGTACCTCTGTTCGGTGGTTTTGATGGTCTTGGCCTTTCTGATGAGAGCTTGCGCTACTGCCATTTCGGTAGCCCCCCCCCCAGGAAGGACTCTAGGGTCCATGTGTAACTGTCTGGCCACATGCATTGCATCTTGGAGATTCCTCTCGATTTCGTTGAGCACATCCTTTCCTGCCCCTCTGAGGAGGATGGAGCACGCCTTTGGCTCTTTGCACTGATCGAAGTAAGTGAAGTACTCATCACCGATCTTTCGAATCTCAAATAGGCCGCATTTCTTGCCAACATATTCCTCCTTGAGATCTGAAGGATCGTTGATGATAGTAGCACCGACTGCTCTTGCAATTCTGTTGTTGTCCATCTTCCTTAAGCGGCGAAGTACAGAGATCCCAGCCTTTATCAGGAAGTGCTGAGCGTAATCAGAGACACCTTTCTCCGTGCAGACTACGGTTGGCTTCATTTTGATTATGTCCTTACACATTTGCTGGATGTATGCTTCTTCCATTCGAAGAGCTACATGGAGAGAAAAATCAGTGCAAAGAATAAGTGCAAAAAAAACAGAAGGGATACAGCAGCAGCAGCAGCCTTGATACACTACTACAATCAGATTTCTTGTCTTGCTTGTCGCTAGCGTATTAGTGTTGTTCATTGCGATCATAAGTGGCATCATGTGAATTGTGTTAGATGATGATGATCATCATACATGTTGTTATATGTGTATGTTATGATGATAGCAACCTTGCTCAAAGTCCATATCTTTAGTGAATTCAAGGTTCGTCTGAGACTCTCCCTTTTTATACTCCAGGGGACAGTCAAGCAGAACAATGCGGGGGTTGACTACTCGTCGGCTCATGTTCGGATTGACAACATCTTTGGAGACGGCGATTCCGTTGAGCACTTCCGACTCTTCCAGCATCCCACCTGGAATCTTTTCCACGCGGATGAAACGCTTGATGTCAATCACCTTCGTTTTCATCTCCTCGACGGAAACTTTGCGGACCGCTTCGATGGCAATTTTGGGGATGAGATCTCCAAATCGCTTGACGAATTTGGTTCCTAAACACAAAGGGGGAGGGGGCAGTGTGTCAATGCATATGGATATGTTGCCAATGGGCGGCACGATAGTCATGTTGATTCTTCATTGAAAGTAAAAGGTGAAAAACCCCAGCGACGCTGTTGCTGCTGTACCTAGAGTAGTGCGAATAACTTTTATCATCTCTTTCTCATCCGTAGGGTCAACTTTCACCGCAATTTTATCCAGAGTTTCCATTGCAGTATCCATCGCCTTGATGTACGACATCTAGAGGGGGGAGGAGGAAAAAGGGTGGTGTGGAAGTGAATCATGATGACGACGATGGTGTGATACATACAAGACACTTTCACATACCACAATTGTTCGGGGGTGCATGTTTTCTTCGAGAAATGGCTTTGCAACTGTCAACATTTCGCCCGCTGTATAGGTAGGTAGTGTGGGATTTTCAACACTCGAGCATTGATCAACATAATAATCAACGCAATTCTTCAAATTATTTTCTCACCCAATACTATGACAGATGTCGTTCCATCCCCAACCTCTTCGTCTTGGGTTCGACTCAACTCGATCATACTCTATATTAGAACAAGCACGTATTCTCAGGAGGAAGTCCACGATACGATTCATTCGCATTAGAGTTTCTCTCATTCTGCCTGTATTATAGCTGTCGTTGCTACTGCGTGTACCTTTGCGGCAGGATGAGACACATCAATCTCCCGCAAAATCGCATTTCCGTCATTGGTCATCACAAGGCCGCCCATGGGGTCAAGAATCATTTTAAGCATGGATCTAGGGCCTAATGTGGTACGGATAATGCTCGCGACAGCCTGCAGAGAAATCATTCCAATGTTATGCATGAAAGTAGTTGATCAGATGAAAATCAAATAGTCAATTTTCTCACAAACCTTTGCGGCTTCAATGTTCCCCAGCTGAGCCTTGCGGCCTTGCTCTCGCTTCGTATTTGTGTCTGTTCAAGTAATAAATTATGTCATATAATTATTCCTTCTAGTTGCACATTCGCAAATACAAGAAGAATATCCTGAAAACACATAGTCGTGGAACTCTGAAGTTGTACTGTCAGGGCGCTCGACAGAAGTGACAAGAAAACACAACTAGAAAACACGCAACTAGTAATCTGGGCAGGTACACCGCGCTCGCTAAAAATATGTGATTCCTGCCCAAAACTTTTAAATGAGCTATCTGACTAGGATAGCCAACAATTTTAGGAATGGGGTCGGAAGCTATCATGCTAAACTAGGCCATTACTGAGGACGAGGACAGGCGACTGCATAGTTGTGCTATGGTTTTTTGGTCTGGAGCCTTCGCGCTGAAACCAAGTTTCAGCTTGTTTCTTTGGCGAAGAAACTTAAAACTGTGATGGAAACAGACTCTTTTTTAGATTGCGACATCAATATTTTCATGCTTCTGAACTTGATTAGATTCATATTGTGACCGTAGAGACTGGTATACGCGTCGCTTTGTTTTGAAATTTCAATACGGAAACACATATGTACTTTTTAACTGCGACGCAATAGTAGACATTGTCGTTATATGTAATTATAAGCCCTTCTGGACAGCGCATCACGGAAAACTCTGATGAGTGCGGAAATCGGATTGGGCATTATTTGTCTCCTTTTTGGTGAGTAGACCGAAGAAATCCCAAGCCTTTTCCCTTTAAATAGAGATCCAATGGAGATCCTTCCACTCTCGTTTTCTGACAAAGCTGATTTTTATTTGATTGTTGTCCAAAATAGCAAGTCTTTTACATCAAATCAAATAGAATCTTATAATATCTATCTTTTGCCGAGAAGAAATTCAGCAACATCGATCAGTTTAAAACGAATTGTTTGGAGTACGGAAAAGCGCGCGAAATAATTGGATCTTGATCCGTTTTTCTCTCTCTGCTCGTTGTGTCATGAGTATTATTTTATTTAGCAATATGAGAGACAAACGACAACAAAGAACGACAACAACGAACAACAAAATGCACATGTACGAGTCGTAGTCTGTTTTGGTGAAATCACCGTAAGAAAATCGATGAAAATGAAGCCCTTTCATTTGACAAAGTTGATTACGGGTTTCCCTGGTTGACTTTGATGATGGTGGCTTCTTTTGGTGGGTTATTTTCCGAGTAATAATTGGATCTACTGTGTATTAAGTAGAAATATATAATTACATCGGATTCGAGATTCATCTCTGCCTGTGAGATTCGAAGACAACAAAGACGAAGAACGACGAAGCAGAGAGGGGGAGAATCAATTACCTCTTTCTAGCGGGCGTGTTTGACGTAGCGGCGATACTCACTTTTCTCGAAAAAGCTTGCCCAAAATTACGATATCAAGGTTTGTAGACATGAAAAGAAAGAGTGATACGTGTATAATTTTGTATGTACATCTTCCAGAATGTCGTTCGATAGAGTTGTACCAATATTGGTCTTGCTTCCTCTCCTCCTATTCGCCAATCCAAAAGTAATCGGAGGAGAAAGACTAAACCAACTCCAAGAGGTTGTAGACATTGTGCTCAATCTCAAATTTCCAACAAGACACACGCATATGTAGACGTGCGAAGATGCGGTATTTATATCCGACAGTGACAAATTTTTGCATAAGCAGAGTGATTACGATGTCTTCTCTGTGGATTTTCCAGGGAAGTGGGCCGGAAAAGGTAAAAGTGCACAAACAAAATCGTTATTTAAGTGACAATATATGTAACTGTTACTAACAACGATAACATCGTCTGTAAGTACAACTCAAAGACTGAAGAAAATAATGATGTGAATGATAATAATAATAATAATAACAATAATAACAACGCTTTACAAACAGCTGGAACTCACGCTCCAATGATTAAAATTGTTGGCTCCAACCTAGAAATCTCTGTGAATCACGGTAATTTATACTTACAAAAACAGAAGAAATTACTTATTGCAATTGACGTTCCTCTTTTAAACGGCATCAGCGGCAAAAAATATCGACCACATGGTGACTCACCTAATTCTGCTCAACGAGAACCGAAAGATCGTTGCTCTTGAGGTAGTATTGTTTTCGGAAGTTTACTTTATTCGCTCGTCGCACATAGTAGAATTCCGACGATCGTTTCTTTCAGCTGCGTTCACTGTCATTGGAGTTTGCTTCGTTCGTTCACTCGTTCACACGCACGCATCGAAAGAGTCTCCTTTTTTTGGACTCCACTGAAATTCAACTGCCGAGTTGAAAAGTGTGCACACCTCTGGACCTGGACACGCTCTAACACGAAACAAAATCATCATTTTCTATCCACAAACTTCAGATTCTTCAAGACGGGATGGCCCCTAAGTATACAATACGCCTCTCGATGGTGGTAGTACTATCTCATTTTTTCAAAATTTAGAGCTACATTTGTCGTTGCAGTTTAAATGCACACAAATCACAACATATTATTTCTGGGTATTATGCAGTAATCCAGCCCAGGAGAAGTGAATTCCCCCCCTACCTTGTAGTCATAGATTTGGTGCAAAACCTTGCCTAATTACCACATGCATACATAAGGCTGGATCCAAATTCGTGACACCTTACGCTTATTGCAACCTCCACGGAATGTGGAAAGGCGAAGCTTTGGAGCTGCCTTCGACTTCAAGAGAGGAACTTTGATATCTAAGCTTTGAAGAAATGCTATAGCCTTTAGAGATTGTGCAATAAAAAATCGAAGCCATTTGTATGCGCGCTTTATATTCCAACAGTAAGAGACAAGAGAGGCTCCCCAATGTACTCTGTATTTGAGCTTCCTTCTCGGAAAATCTCGGTCAAATCGAGTTGATGTACACATGTCATCTGTTTATTTGTTGTTGTCCACTATATATATATATATATATATATATATATATATATGTGTGTGTGTGTGTGTGTGACTGGATGCAATGTGTTAATCAATGTGTCTAGATCTAGAGACAGATGCACACTCTACAGCGAGCGCAAGTTCAGAAATGTTTACCGACGTCGATACGATCGGATTGTTTTGTTTCGATTATCTTACTTCTATAATGGACTATCATTTCTCTGTTGTACGTACCGGTTGAGCAGGCAGAGTGCTGCGATGGCACAACAAGCAGCTGATGCACTGCACGTGTGCGGCCCGCCCATGAGTGTTCGCACATTCCATGCTACATATATACAATGACACGAATCGCTACCTTGCCATGATGGACATGCGCAATGTAATGTGTGCAATGATAGACATGCAATACACTATGTATGAGACGGATGTAATGAAGAATTAAATTTTTTCAATGGTCATCCTGATGTAGCTGTGCAATGCAGCGGCTACAGCGCTAATGTTACATCTGTTGGTTTCTGCCACCACGTGCTTCATGCAATTGAAAGCGTCCTCTATGTATATAATATATATTATATATATTGTGTATTGCTGTGTCTATTATTGCATGATGTGTGAGACGGATGTAATGAAATGTTCAAATTGTTTCAATGGTCATCCTAATGTGTGTCACATTACTGTGTCTATTGTTGCCAGCGTAGCCCTGTGCATTGATAATGCTAATAACATGTTGAGCATGCAAATTGATTTTGTACACATTGCTCATCATCCATTGCCAAACGAACGAATTAAGCAACTGCCATGCAGCACGCAGGCGGAAGCTAATAAGCTAATCGGTGACAAAGACCGAACAAGCTGTAGTTCACATCATCATACTATGATGTGCTTTACAAAGTTTCTTTTAGTGTGCTTTATCGATATATTATGGCACTTAATCTCATGTGTACATGCATCTACATCAAATAAATTCTCAACACCATTTCACACTAATATATGTAGCAGCGATACACCGAGCCGGGAATAAAATGTTCGACATTTTCGTTGCGATGCGAGCGATAATTGCGTCAATTCCTAATCTACATTTAAGATGTAAGCTACCGACACCGCGGCGCAAGTTCCAGCAAAATAATTGTAGTTTTCACCCAACAACGTGAGTGCAATTTTAAGCACCTAAGAAATGAACACGTATCGACATCAATCTCAATCGTACCTTCTAATTACAACATAATATAATGTACCTCGTCCCCAATCGCCAAAAAAATTGGTAATAGAACAGGTTTGAACAAGCTGATCATGCTTCCAGCGACAGGGACCCAAACAGATGCCTTAGGTAAAACGAATATGATGTTAACTCTATTGATGATGATGATGATGATGACGTTGGCACTCTTGTTGGTTGGTTAATAATACTTCTAAAAGCTGTGCAAGAATCCAGAATGCAATGGTTGCTGAGCACACACTGGCCTCTTTATTAGCTACAGCCCGTGCACTCCTCAAAGCAACACCGCCCCAAATGAGACTGGTTAAGACTGAAGTCATCATTGTATACACTTGAAATCCTAGACTGAAGATTAGAATTCCGACGAAAAAGGTAATAGGTCCAAATATAAGCTTATTTTCCCAGAGATATCCGAGCGTCTTCATGATGCTCAATTGCTGACGCAACGCTGAGAGCGATAAATTACCTCCAGCTCCAAGAAGAGGTTTTATCACACGAGATACCGACGACATGTTAGCTGTTAACACGCCCAGACTACTTGGAACAATCTGGTGATGATCGATCAATAATGAATGAATAATAGATATGACATGGATGAGACGACGACGACGAGAAAACATGGATATAAACGCTTTACTCGTAACTTAAGCGTATTGATAGAGATGTTTGACAAATCTATTTTCTGCAGGTATTATGCCCCTCAATAACTCACTAACATTCATGATCAACATCTTATTCTTCTTCTTCTTTGATCCTCAAAGGCATATGAATACCCCGCACCCTCCTCCCCCCCCTCCCCATCTTCATCATCATCATAATAAGTACAATCACATACCTGTGCCGCAAGCTTACTTGCCAACGAAAAGAAAGCTTTACTTCCATACCAGAATTGTAGCCAGATACATAGCGTAGCCAAAGATGCGAACATCTGAGTACGGATAACAGTACTTCCACCACCACCACCACCAGCAGCGCCAGCACTAGCAGCGGTGGTAGCCGTTGTTGCCCTGCTGCCTTCTTTGTACAGCTGAGCAGCATATGCAGTAGTGATGTAGTTTGTACATAGGCTTGTGAGTCCTATTACTAGCGGCCAACACGACCAATAGCTGATTGGTAGTAGTAGGTGGAAGAAGTAGGAGGAGGGGGAGGAAATGGAATAGTTAGTGATAATGATCAAGATACTGCTAATAATCATGCTGAGGTGATTAATAAGAAGTTGTTCTTTGTGTGGTTTCAACATCTATCGATCATTTTTGTAGTAGCACCACCATCACCACCACTTTGCGTGGATATTTATCAGAAATTGAAACAACTAATTGACGATGGTAGGTAGTGGAGAGAAGATTGGAGCAACCAATGTACTATGGTAGGGGTAGTGTAGAAAATACAAAAGAAATGATAGAGGCTAAAATCAAATTCACGACAACAAACAGCAACTACAACCACATAGTACCTGAGCCATAAATCACAAGTTTTCCATTGATCCCATACGCTCTTTTTCCATCTCTTCTGGCCTTCCCCTCCTCCTCCTCCGTTCGCAATAAAACTATAGCGAAAAGCGTGCAGGCTTAAGAACGTTGGCGCGACCGTTGTAATCACCAAAAGTACCCCTTCAGCAAACCTATCAACATCGTCATAGGAAGGAGGAGGAGGAGGAGGAGGGGGGGTAGTATCAGTGGTAGTCATAGCATTTTGAATGTCTCAAATAATCTCAAACAGAAAATGCTAATGGATGCAGACGATGAAAGAGTGTGTGGAGATAGCTAGTACGTATAATCACACATGCATGCATGCATACATACATACATACGCACATATCCGAATATTTTATGGTTGATAGCACCTAGCAGGGATAGCACGTCGGAAAGCAAACCATACCAAAGGGCCGATAAGAAGATATGAGCCTTGGAAGAGAGCCACCTATTATACCATAATAATTATGATAACAATAATAATAATAATTTTATGATGATAATGATGATGATTATTACTATAACTTTTGTGAGAATTACAAAATATATGCTATTATTATGTGCTAGGATGGGCTGATTAGCAACATGATGCCTCAATAATGTGAGATATCAGGACACGATGACAGGGGGAGGAGGAGGAAGGAAATGTTGTTGTTGTTGTTGATGATGATGATGATGATATAGTGGTGATAATGCCCCATGTTCCATGATATTAAATGAATTCTCTCATCATCATGTTCGATGATATTTATCAAATTCTTTTTTACGATGTTGGATGTACATACACCACCCACTAATCGTGTACCCCCCCCACCACTCTCCTCCTCCCCTGTGATTTCGATCCGATTTTGGTCAAATTTGATATCTTCCTTCTTCCTGTGTTACTTTCCCCTCCCCCCCCCTCTCTCTACACTCGTCTCCCCCCTTCTTCCTTCCTTCCTCCCCCCTTTGACAGTACCAGAATAGCATCTTTCCGTGCCTTCACTGCTTGGTATGTACGATATACGCCGTACAGAACAAGAAGCGTAAAGGCACCTATAAGTCTTTGCTCCCAGGAGAAGCGGCTAATGAGCTCTTGCAGTAGAATTAAGATGTCGGTTAGAAATGGTGCTAGCAACCGACCCCAAGCTGCTAGCATTCCGATCCTAATAATCACCATTATCATGGTCACCAGTCAATAAATGTTCAATAGCACCATTACGAACAAATGCCATCATCATGAGTGAATGAATGCGATTTCATCTTCAGGGGTAGAAGATGCTAATTTCTCTAATAAAAACGCATTCGAAAACGAAATGACGATGTGTGTGGCGTGGGTAATAGCAGCCCTCCCTCCTTGTTGTCTTTTTCTTCTTCCAAGTGATGGTTCGGAGTGTGAGCAAATAGAATGATTATGGGCAATGATGCTCAAAGACGAATACTGTACTACCACTTACTCATGCATTACTACATATAGGAATAACACCAAAGATAGACCAATGATCCAACAGGAACCACTACCACCGCTATTACTACTACTACTACTACTACTACTGCTGCTGCTGCTGACGCAACTACTGGAGCTGCTTCTAGCAAGTCTCATCTTCTATTGTTATAACCCACCCGTGTCTAATGAAGATTTTGGTTGAGAGACTAGCAGCTAAAAAGCGCTCAGTTACGTCTTGCCATACATCGGTCCCTTCTCGAAGTAGAGCTTGAAAGAGCCATATTACCCAAAGAACTACTCCCACTACACATTTCATTGGATGCAGAGCGAAAACCACTAGAGACAGACCAGCTAGGAATGCGAGGGAGAAACCCTGTGCAGTTGTGTTATAGCAACAGCACCACCGTTTGGATTATATGATCAAGAGGATACTAGGGACTACTACTATTTGATGAGATTTATGCTCATTGAAAGTAGCCTCGAGGGTATCACACACACACACACACACACACACACACACACACACAAACACACACAGATATATATATATATATATATATATATATATATATATATATATATATATATATATATATATATACGTATGTTGAAGAGAGAGAGTGAGTGTATGTTATCCTCAATGCAGTTCATTCTCACATTACCTACCTCATTGAAATTTTCCATCATAGCTGTATTATTGCTGTGATGGCCATCGTCACCATGCTCTATTCCATCAGTAGCAATGGACACTGCAGAGAGACCAATTATGCCAATAAAAATTGCCGACAATCCAGCAACTTTCATTACGCTGCGAATTAGGGCAATTCGCTTTCTTCTTCCTCCTCCTCCTCCTCCTCCTCCTCTTTCACCACCACTACGAGCACCTTTCCCACCGACTATGAGGGGAAAAGTAGAAGGAACTTTAGTGGTAGCAGAAGATAAACAAGTTTGAAACAGGAGCTTCTGTCTGCCTCATCAACTATGGTTACTCTATCACCTTTAGGAGATGTTACGTTTTGCCTCGTACTCTGCTGCTTTCCCTTCCTGTCATGAGAGAGATCAAGAGGTAGAACCTCAATTTCTGAGTGGTTCTTGTCCTCCTTCTTCTTAGTGTCATCGTCAATCTCCGATTCCTCTAGGAGAGAAGGGTTTATATCACCGTTGTGATCCCAATTTGTTCCTTGCTTCGATTCCATGTCCAATTCAA
Organism: Bigelowiella natans CCMP2755; assembly: GCA_000320545.1. Lineage (NCBI taxonomy): Eukaryota > Cercozoa > Chlorarachniophyceae > Bigelowiella > Bigelowiella natans. Next base: position 18,167 of record ADNK01002977.1, on the reverse strand, counting down.
TCTCCGTCTCTCTCTCTCTCTCTCTCTCTCTCTCTCTCTCTCTCACTCCTTTTTACTGTCGAGGGGACACGAACTTTCAGTCGACCCGATTTCACTCTATCCCGTAGTAACGTAGCGGAGAGTTGCGCTTTTTACGAGGGAAGAAGGGGGAGGGAGCCACAGTTGATCAGTGAGAATTGTGATTGGGATCATCATCATCGTTGACAACCATCGTCGCAACAATTACAACCTTTGTAGGAAACATTATTATGAATACAAGAAAACATCTTGGAAAATATGTCTAATTATTCATTATCATATTATTATCAACAGAATCATCACCATCACCATCACAACCATCCTCACTAAAGTCATCGCCATCGGCATCCAGAAACATCCTACTAAATGTGACGAAATGTTGACTAGCTAATCATCGCTGGGATTTCAATTTTTAACAGCGGGAAACATCTATTTGTCATTGATCTCGACAACGCAACAGTAACAACAACAATAGGAAACACGAGGCATCAAGCAAGCTTCACCGAGCACACGCCGCCCATCAGGTTCTTCAACACGATGATTTCAAGACTCTCCGCACTTCGCCTCCCTCTACAGCCCATTCGCAGCAGGCAGCACAGACATTTTTCGAAGAACTTGTCGTCAAGGTTTTGGGAGTGGACAACACGAAGTCGGCCATCCTGGAGGGAGGTTCTACCATATTTAGATCATTCCGTCACAAGAAGTGAGAGATTCATCTTCAATCTATCTGTTAATTATGCAGAGTGCCAAAGAGGCGTCAATCTTGTTCGTTGTGTTCGGTGTGACTGGCACCACAAGTGTTTCGCTCGTTCGGCCTGCTTTAAAACACACGATCGGTCTCGAAGGCTCTTTAAGGGTTGGTCAAAAGAAGAAGATCCATAGATTAAAAGGATGATCATGACAATTATGATGAATAATCTCTTTATTTTAGGATGGCCCCTGGTCATACCGAGTTGGGTCTCTTTTACTTGTGTCTCCCGTTTATGCGTGTATATTCCTGGGAGTGGGTATGGCAATATCTTGCAGCAGCAGCAGCAGCAGCAGCAGCAGCAGCAAGTGTTAAATTATGATATTCTTTGTGTTCCTAGGAACTCTTGCAGGACGCCATGTTTACGCAGCAAAGATGTTTCAAAGAATTATCGGGCGTTTTCTGCCGGTATCACTTATTGGTGAAAACATTATGTGCTCTTGCTTTACGTGTGGCTTTTCATTTCATTTCTCCTAAATCATACAGAATGCGGTGACTTCGAGATTGATCTGCACGCCAGCAAAGGATACTACCATTTTTGCAGCAGCTGCTGCGACAACGGCCGCCGGAAGGCCTCGCTCAAGGTTTCTGCATGAACTTGTAGCTCACAAATTATCCCTTGAAACAATTTTCGATATCTGGTGGTTATTAGCAACTTGTTTTGATCGTACTATGCTCTTCGAAACGACGATACACGCACACACACACACACACACACACATAGAGAGAGAGAGAGAGAGAGAGAGAGAGAGGGGGGGGGGGGGGGGGGGGGTGGAGGGGGATTGGAGTGAAACCAGAGACGAATAGATCAATTGATACTGCCTTCTCCTGTGTAATTATTTAAGATGTCATATCCACTTCTTAGTGCTAATATATTGTAATTAGTGTCAAGCTTGCCTCTGCGGATGCTGGAAGCTCAACACTTACGACCGAAAATCCTATCGGTGATAGCTATTTTCCCTGGTTTAAGAATGAATGCAGGAAATATTGTTCGATATGCATTTTGAGCTAATTTCATCAAATGATTATTCCACAGCTGAAAAACTTCTTCAAGTTGTAAAATCTACACCCGTTGTTATCTTTTCCAGCCCAACGTGTCCTTTCTGTCAAGTAATTATTCTCAGAACTTTGTCCAATAAAAACATAGCCACTCTCGCGCCCATGAACACACATGAGCGCATAAGAATATTATAAATATATATATATATATATATATATATATATATATGTGTGTGTGTGTGTGTGTGTGTGTGTGTGTGTGTATTTATACGCGTGTGTACAGATATGCTAGTTTAGGCTCGCATGAGAATATCCCATAAGAACCACAAAAATATTGTTAATTCATTCACTGCAGGCTGCAAAGGAGACCATGGACGCTGAGGGAATACAATACGTTTCTCTCAACATCAAAAGTGATGAAAGAATGGCTCTCAAGGAGATTACTGGGCAGGTAGTCGTCGAAAATCTACTGGTGCCAAAATCATTATCACCACCAGCACAACTATCTATGGGGCTGATTTCAAACAATACATCAGAGCTCTGTACCTTCGATTTGGATCGGTGGCAAATTTGTAGGCGGCTTCGGAGATGGCCCCGAAGTAAATCCACTTATTAGTTAGTCAACAGTTAGGATTTTAGCTTCAATCGATTTCATCTTTGCAATACAAAAGAATATCAATCGACGCCCTTGCTGATACTTTTCTTTTCAATTTTCTTCATATTCAATCGTTTTTGTCAACTAATTTTCGGTAGGATTGGATGGGACTAAGGAAGTTGCTGAGTGCTGGCACTCTGCATGAGATGATTGATGAAGCTGAAAAAAATCAAGAATGAGACCTTTGGGTGTAGTCAAGTAGTCATGTTCGTTTTTTAAATGATGCAACAAGCACAAAGTGAGAGTGCAATGAGTTTTTTCATCAGAAAATTTCATTATGAGGCAGCGTAGTCAAGTTAGCTCAGAGCTAGCAATCATGCATGTGAAACATTCGATTTTGCCCATCTGTTGCAAACTAGTTGAATGTGCTGTCCAATTATGTTGCATTCGATCGTTTTGAATCACATGAAGTAAAATTTGCCTTGTCATTCTCGGTCACTACAATACAAAGTGCTGCACTTCGCATTTAGTGATCATTAAATGCAGTGCTGAAATGCGTGCGATATACAGCTATGTTACCCGAATTAGAGCAATGAGACGTTTGTTAGTCTTGCATTACTGCTACATCTAGACATGTGCAGATCTATAGAGATGTCAGCTGCAGCCAATCTAGCAATGCATGCATGTTTGGATGTGCAAGACAAAGGCGTCAGTGACAGCACAGTAGCTGTTAGCAGCATGCAATGTCTCTTGTGCTGCTCTGTGCGCCAGCTAGCCAGCACTAGAGGATGCGTCTTGAGGTGTTTGCTCGACTAAACTAGTGAAACGAGAGTGCCATCAAAGACCACTAAAATTTTGTGCGGTCGGGTAGCTCTACACCGATGTCCATGATAATAGACATGTAATATGCATGTTGCATGTGCCATTACTGTGTCTATAATCATGATGCATGCAATGTGCACTGCATTCAGTTGCATGAAACACATCATGGCTGAAACCAACAGATTTAATGTTAGCGCTGTAGCCGCTGCATTGCACAGCTACACAAGGATGACTATTGAGCAAATTTCATTGATTAATTACATCTGTCTTACACACTGTGTCTATAGTCCTAGCACTAGAGCACCTCAGATTCTGCCAGCCTTGCGCATGGCTCAGGCATCTTGCACTCCCCTAGTCCTGACCTCCCACAGTAGTCACATGTCTTGTGGCGAGTCTGGTCGTACTGCATGTGACATCTCGTAGAATGATGCTGCTTGGAAAATACGCTGGCATAGTTCTTCATTTTTGTTAAGTCTATGTTCAACATATAATTTTAAACGCAAACATCAACACATGTGATTTATAGTCGACACACAACGTTACAATTAGGTACCAGTGATAGCCTTATATTTACACATGATCCGCATCAGCAACTGGAATTTTAATTCCTTCAGACACTGTGTCAACGTTCGCAGTTCCAAGATTGACCATAACAGCACGCTTGGCATAGTGGAAGGAAATATAGTACAATTAAAATCAGGATGAATCATCGAAGGAAGTTTGGTGTACCGCAAATACTCCAGTTTCTTTCCCACTGAATTCGACCTCTCTGGACGAAGATTTGTGATGATCCTGAAAATCAGAAGGACCGATGGTGCGGACACCACTAGGTCCCTCTTTTTTCTCAAAATGATCCAAACTTGATAACTGTATTGTATTATTGTTAGCTTGTAGAGCTTTTTGTTTCCGTCTCTTATCGCTAAGATGATACACATTCATCTTTATTGATCCACATTATTACAATTAATCTAATTTATTACCGTTCTTCTAACCACCGTTGCCTCTCCCTTTCACGACGCTCCTCTATCTTTTGTTCATGTGACTAAAAGGGTCCATGATTAATGTGCATTTTACAACTAAAATAGCAACTTCCATGCTACCTTCGATCTTTTTATTCGTGTTTCAGCGTCAAACTCAGCCTGTATTACATCTTTCCCTTTCAGGAAAAGATAACTAAGAAAAACGCGTTGTTACGCATTTGTTTTTGACAAATCTGCACAAACATGCCAAGTGCACTTACGTTGTTGTTCCCTTTAGTTTAATATAGATATGAAATGAAAGAAGGGAACCAACTGCCCCAAACGCTACGGCGGGAGCAAGTAGAGAAATTCCGAGAATAGCTAACATATCGAACTTCAGGAAGAAAATAGTTACAATTATGTCTTGAGCACCTGCGTAAGCTTCAAAGTTTCCAACAAGACGATTTGCAATGCCAACAGTATTGTCGTTCGCATAAATTATGCATGCAAGTACAATGTGAAGAATTTGCATTGCCACGATGCAACACAACATAGAGAAGAATTGCCAATAGTTCTTCGCCCCAATGCATGTATTTAACCATAGGCAGTGGTGATCGAAATGCGATACGCATTTGTTGCTGATAACCAAAAACTTGATTCAAATACAAGATGTACCATTTTGAATAATTACCAGATGTGACAGTGCTTTGTTGTAATTTTCATTGATCTTGGCAGGTTGCAATACTGACATATTCTAGCGAAGATATTTATAACAGTTAAAATGGAGGACTTTAAATCATATTAAAACCATAGACCGTGTTGGGGTTGCTGTACAATTATTTTCTTCCTGTGTTTCCCATTTACGGATGGGGTCCACTGTTTCGACGTGAATGAATAGTGAGAGGCAAATCCCAGTCTACAAGTAAAAAAGATAAAAAATGTCTTAATGAGGATCGGAAATCGGAAAAACACGGAACCGAAGTTTGCAATTGAGCAAAAAAGTTACCAGAATAGTGTACGGGATCAAATAGATATTGTACATCGATTCAGGTCTAAAAGGGAACACCAAACCATAAAATAGACCAGCATTTCCAAATATGAAAGTGATAGCTATAATCTGTTGTCTTGTATTTGGAGCATGCCAGCCGTTTCTTCTTCTCCATTCCTACCAGAAACAGCTTTTACTAATAAGAATTGAGTCTAGTATTTCTGGATAACTCCCAAGTCGGGTTGTTACTACACTGTGAAAACTTTTTGAAACATACAGGTTCAGGTTCCAAATCGCTGACTGTCTTGGTCATTGCTGTCTTTGAAGAATGGCTAATCATTACTTAAGAATGTATGTAAATTTAGGGGTTATCTGTAAAAGAATTTTTCCCTTTCTTATATTACATCAAAAAGCATATTAACTATTTTACTAGAATGACTAGGACGAATTTTCTGTCGAAGTCTAATGAACCATTTGTGACATCATTAGTTTGGGTCCTCAAGCAGCAAGATGAGGATTTCATGTTGTGGAATGGAAGCAATGGAAGTAGTTTTACAGGGAATAGGCTGGAGAATGCATGGAAGAAGGTGGGAATGAAAGATTTACTACCCCCTATCGGCACAGTTCGTTAACAAAGTGTCAAACAGAAACGTGCCACAAACGTATCACAGTGATGTTGACAATCAGAAATGTGAGGCTTCATCATTTTCCAGTGAGGTCCATTCCTTCTTGTGAATGAGGTGTTCTCTGCCATGCGACAACCCTAATTCTGTGTCGCAGCAACACTGCCGTCCTCAACAAATCACATGGTCAACAGCGGAAATTGTTGGAGTTCTGAGCTCGCACGTTTGTTCGCGTCGCACGACGAACGTGGAGAAGAATCATGCATGAATGCATCGATCACCACGCACAGGCAATTGCTGCCGTGGAGCTTGACACAGCTTGGCAGTGGCGTGTTGGTGACTGCAAGCTCAACAAGGTCAAGCGGCTGGCCACTTCACTTTTCGAGACTTGCCACTGCTAGACTGTTCTGTGAACTTTTGAAGCGTTCTTTTCATCACACGCACGTGGGAACGTTGAGTCCCCAAGCTGGCAAGTGCCATGCAAACCACTCTGGCACATGACTGGCCCGTTCTTCGAGTGGAACGAGGTGAACAAGTGAAGCTCACTTCGCACGATGAGCAGCACTGGAGCAACGAGAACGGCCTGTCCCAAAGGTTGGCGAAGGGTGGTGCAAAAGCGTGCGCTCGGCAATGCACACTGGCAAGCGGCGACCACGCGCTGCAAGGCGCACCAAAATCATGAGCTGACACTGCACGCACGCAGAAGCGCTAGAGCATGCCTGGGTGTGGACAAACAGTCTTCAGCTAGCCAGGTGTCCTGCAGTTCGTCCAAGTGCACCTTTCTGCTCTGGCATTGGAATCAGCGGGAGATGAGGACACAAATCCTTGGCTGAAAGAATCACGCATTGCATCCATCCACGCATGCACACATGAAAGAGAGAGAGAGAGAGAGAGAGAGAGAGAGAGTTGTTGCGTGCGCCAATTTCAAGCCTAGAGCACAGGTTTCCTCAGTGTTCCTCTTTTACTATCTACATCTCTAGGAATAATACAGGAAAGCAGGAAGAAAGTAGATAGATGAGGAACTCATTGTTTTTCTAGTAAAGGAGCTTCAGGGCCTTCTTTTTGTCTCTGCTCGTTTTGATACGTGATGTCCTCTGGAATGGCATAACCTGTTTGTTCTAGATCCCCAATGTTAGCATACGAGCTTTTTGAAATTTGTAAAACGGTTACAGTTCTTTGTTGCACAGCCATGACGACTTGTTCTGCAGTGGGACGTTCTCGTGCCTTGAATGCTAGGCAAGCTGTCATGATTTGTCCAGGAAGATAAGGAGCACCAGTAGGAACATCCAATTTGAGATTTCCCTCGACAATGTTTCTGCTCGCTATGCGTCTGTCGCAATTTCTCCAGTCATATGGGTCTTTCCCCTGGGAAAGAATCTCGAAGAAGGTCACACCCAACATCCAAATGTCTGTTTTCTGCGTAAATCTCCCTGTCTTCAAGCTCTCTGGTGCAGCCCACGGCCAAGCAACAGCACTGTTATTTTGCTGGTATACTCCATTATTTAATCGACGAGAAAGGCCCCAATCGGCAATCAAAACTTTCCCTGCATGATCCATCAATAGGTGGCGACAGGCGATGTCCTGTGTAGATAAGAGAAAAACTATGTCATTATAACCATATTTCATCATCAGTAAAAGCACAAGGTGGAAAATTAATGACCCTTTGGACAATTCCAAGCTTGTGAAGATGAGTGAGACCCCTGCCAACGTCACCAGCTATCCTCAAAAAAACGCTCTCCGTGTGCATGTTCAAATCCTTACGATTGTGTAGTCTATCTAAGCTGTGAAGCATAACATATTATTAATAATAATGTGATATGATAATAATATAGCAAAAATAGAACATAATTAGAAATTTGTGCGATTGTGAAGCATGCAATGTGCAGGATCGTAGACGCGCATAATATTAGGTAAACCTTCCTAGAGCACAAAACTCTGTGACAAAACTCATTTTCCCATCAATATCCGTCATTCCGACAAGAGTAAGAACGTTGGGATGATTTGTTATTTGCGCGAAACTTGCCATTTCTTGGAAATCTGCTTCAGTGGCAACCTTGGGTACCTACGATCAGAAGTAGATAAAAGGTTAATGCAATATGTGTCATAAGACAAAATTCATCGCCATTATTATCTGCTGGCATCATATCTCCCTTGTGATTATGGACGAACCTTCACGACGACAGTGCCACCGTTATAGGTTGCTCGGTATGCAACCCCGAAGTTACCACGGCCCAGCTCATTCCCCATTGTGATTTTATCCCTTGGAATTACAACGATATTGCCCAATTTTACCTCCTTGCTTTCAACCCGACGTTGCTATCAAAGTGAGGTAAAAATAATCTTGATTCAACGAACAGCAGAACATCCTTGAATGTCCAAAATGAAGAGATAAAAAAAGTAAACTGTGCGAATATTTAGAATACACATATATCCTTGTCAATTAGTAGAACGGTCTATTGCTACCTGCTGCTGCTGTTGGTGAGATGGTGGTGGATGTTGCTGGGCTGTGAGCTGAGGTGGGGGCGGCATACGAACTGGCACCATTTTCACACCTCGATCGCGATTGGAAACGAACACAACAGGGCTTCTGACCATCCATCATACCAAAAATACTACTTAGTTGGCAAGTGACAATGTCTATTACAATGATATTGATGCTGATCATATTTGGACGACAATCTTCACTACAACCTTTTGGTGAGCGCTGCCCATGAACGTTTGTCCCAGTCTGTCCACTCATTCTTTTCCATATACTCTCCAGTTATTGCTTGTTTGCTCAGAGGTATCATCGTTGGTAGCGCGCCTTGTGACGCTTTTTGATCGACGAGGTGGCCAAGAACTGAGACTTTTTCGTTCACCTCAATCACCTTCTCCTCTGATTCATACTGTCGCCCTGGAATCCTGGAAAATCCCAGACTTGCCACGGGAGGTGCACCCATATACATTGGCTGTCCGCGTCTATTATATGCGTTTCTTCCATACGGATTGGCTCCCCCACCAAATGCACCGCGGTTGTAGTAAGCTTGTGCTGCAGAGGGGACACCTCCTTTGCGAACGTTGACTGTTCGAATTCGAATATTTGCTAGCAATGATCCGCGCACAAACGCTCTAGAGGTGCCATCGCAAATCCAAAAGTCAACAGAACGCTTCTCGTTCACCACAGTCCTTGATCTTTTGCGCTCCTGGACCTACGGACAAGAGAGAGGAAAATGGTAGTCAATGCGGTGTCGGAATGATGATTTGGAGAAGTGATCGACCTGATTGTTAACCATGCTTCTTTCAACCCATTTTTCTGTAATGATAATGTGATAGAAAACACACGGCCTCCCGGTCACAGGGCCTACTAATGCGCCTGAGAGCTGGTCGGGCAACACATGCCTGAGATAATTGGATGCGAATGAATTGATAAGTTGATAGATAGATAGTACGACGACGATTTGATAAACACAAACACAGCGAGAACTAACCCAACGGCCTTGACAACAAACCCAATCTTAGCTTTGGAGAGTGCAATAAGGGGAAACCGGTCCATGACACGGTCAATCTGCCCCCCTTCCCCAACGCAGCAGAAGCAAAGAGCCCCCATGAGTTGGGAAACCTCAATCAGATATTCCTAGTATTCTCAGTAGTATATTGTTGTCGTATGTATAAAAATGGGGCCAATTTGTACATATGACTCCTAACTTGTCTTCGGCAAAGTGTCATTCCGACCCTTATTCCGCGGTTCCGTATTGACTCGTTATTTAGTAGCTGTGTTTAGCATGTTGTCGCATGATCAAATTATCCTTCAAATGCACTAGGAAACTAGATCTAAGACTTATACCATCATTAAGAGTTTTTTCCATGTCTGATCATTAACACCTAATGTAATCCCTAATTAAAGGAAGTAAGTTGACACGTTTTCCGTTAGAGACAATAGGCAATACATTGTCGCATGATGTGTATAGTCGTCACCGATACATACGATTATTCAGTGACTCATTGTTACGTTTTCATCGACAACCATGACGATGGAGTGCAGCATGGCTTCGCTTGTCCTCTTCATCGGCTTGATAGCCTCATCTACTGTCAAATCTCTTGCTGAGGAGGAGATCTTATGTGATGTTGCTATTGTGGGAGGCGGTTATGCGGGATTGGCAGCCGCGCACTTCCTTACAACTCGACACAGATTGTCAGTACGGGTACTGGAGGCTTCGAACACAACAGGGGGACGTACAAAGAACTGGGATACATCGATTCAGAGACCAGATGTCGCTAATGATGATGTTGTCGAATTGGGTGGTCAGTGGCTAGGGAACAAAACCGTTCAACCTCACAGCTGGCGTCTTGTCGTTGAAGAATTAGGATTTGAGGTCTGCACCTTCATGCTGAAGAAAGCAATACCATTTAATGATATTTATTTCCCCCAAGATTTTCAAGTGATGGTGTTCAATAACTTGCAGAAAGATGCATCTTTAAATGAGATATTTCTCTTCGTTTTATTTCTATGACGTATCTTACCTTTTTAGGTGTTCGATGCTGGATACACTCCCTCTGACGGAAATTCAGTGATTTTCACTTCGGAGGGAAGGAAAAATTTCACAGATCTTATATCCGGATTTCAGCAGCTTCCCAGTCCTGTTCAGGATGAGTTGAGACATGCAGCCCAGATTTTGGAGACACTCCAAACCTCTGTGGACTTAGAAAATCCACAAAGTTCTCCCGGGGCCGTGGAATGGGACTCAATGACATTCGAGACATGGATCAATGCGACAGTTTCTCTGCGGGAGTCTAGGACTATCTTAGCTGTACTTTGTACGACTATGGTATATTCAAAAAATTATGAGAAAAAGTATTATTTACTCCAGAAAAATGCATTGAGTCACGATCCTAAGCTTCTGTTTCCTAATTTCTCTGCTCATCCTTTTTTCGGTGCAATTAGATCGCGCAATCCCCATCTGTAGTTTCATTCTTACATATCCTGTTCTACATCCGAGCTGCTGGAGGCTTGGAGAACCTAGTAGTAAATGAGCAGCAATACCGTGTTAGGGGGTAATAATGAGTAGTAGATATACTACGAATATATCATTATCGCAAGATCGTTGCGGATCAATCACCCCCCTCATCATTCATTATTCCACTGCTAACTAAACTATTACAGAGGTACCCAAGCACCCCCGCTGAAAATTGCGTCTCAGCTCATGTCTCAAAGACCATTTGGCTCTACAGTCCATCTGTCATCTCCAGTGCGCGAAATACGCCAAGATGAATCAGGGATAACATTTCGCGTGGAAAAAGAAGCTTCTTCATCCCTACTACCAACACCATCTTCGTCCACCACCTTCTTTACTGTTCGGGCTAAATATGCCATAGTCACTGGCCCACCACCTACGACAGGGTTGGGTATCATCTACAAACCGCCCCTACCATATGATAAACGACAGCTTTTTCAGCGCCTTCCAATGGTAGTATGTAGAAGGAGTGGTAGATTTGTAGTAGTAGTAGTAGTGGTAGTAGTAGTGACTCTAAGAGAGACTTCATAAACTTAGCACATATAAAGCATCTGCTAGACGACTAACGACAATACGTAACTGCTGTTTGCAGGGTAACTCGGTTAAATTCCAGGCCATTTTTCCAAGGTAGAGTGATGGTTGAGAAGTATGCGATAAAACTGTAAAGACGATGATGGGGTATATTGAATGACGACAAGAGGAGGGGAATGAATATGAGATTAATAGACCATAAACCTAAAATAAATTATACTTTTCATTATTCCTCCCACTACTCTTTTGAAGCTCTTCGTTCTACTTCTCACTCATATTTTTGCTTTCTTTCTCTTAAAACTCATATAAAAAAGGGCATTTTGGAGGGATAAGGGTTGGAGCGGCACTGTCCTGGCATCCGTCTCTACTAACATTTCTCTGGAGGAAATAATAGAAGAGAAAGAGCAAGCACGTATTCAGATTCCGAAGGAGTTGAAGCAGCAGGGGCAGCAGCAGACACTAAAAAATTCTGCGTCTTCTTCTTCTTCTTCTTCTTCTTCTTCTATCCTGCTTTCAAACTGCTTTGATAATAGCCCCTACTCAGGAAAAAAAGGGGTCATTATTTATTCATTCACTTTAAAAACTTACAGGCTACACCGACAACAACAACGACGAATACTAGGATAACGCACTCCATACCTCTGATTCACTACCTGCATGATCGTTACTGATTATCATCCTTAAAAAAGGTTTTGTTGTGCTTCTTGGAGGGAGATTGTAGCGTAAAGCTTATGGAGAAATCTCACGATGAAAGAGTTCGTATATTTATATTATTTTGGGAATGAAATCTAACGATGAAAGAGTTCGTATATTTATATTATTTTAGGGGAATGAATAGCATTTTCATATCCATCATCATCATCATCATCATCATCATCATCATTATCACGATTATTATCCAAGTTGATGATGTCAATCATCTTATCAGGTTCAGATAGTCACGTCATGGTTGTCCCAAGCTTTGGTATACTTCAGCCTGCCTATCTATCCCCCTTATCTCTATATTTAACCCCCGTTCATCATCATCATCATCATCATCATCATCATCATTATCATCATCATCATCATATCATCATCATCATTAATATCATCATCGTCATCGTCATCATTATCATTCTCTTCACTACGTGTAACTGTCCTGTTGCTCTTGCCCAATTAAGTGATTATGGTGAGCAGAGTAGCAATAGACGACATAGAGACCAATGTGTTGTTGGTGTTCAAACTGAAGTATATTCTTCCGTTTCTGCTGCTGATACTACTTAGGGTGAGGAAGCCAAAGAGGAGGCCACAGAGTATCTCGACTTTAATTGGGCAGCCCAGGAGTATGATGATATTTTACTTTTTTCATGTCTCCCTCCCTCCCGCTATCGATCTGTATCATGTTCTTCCTCATCTTCTTTGTTGATCCTTCACTTTTTAGTTTGGGCAGTTACTATATCCTATACATAACCAGCTAGTCATCTCCATACCCTATTTCTTTCTCTTCCTTACTCTTCTTCTTTTCTTATTTAATTCTTCCTATTGTAGGCATATAGGAGGCGCGTACAGTTCTTATTTTCCTCCTGGAGTGTGGACACAGGTGATGGTAACGGTGCCATAATCGTTAATTCGAATATTTATGTTCGATGTTTTGTCTATGAGTGAGATACTTGATCATGTTCTTACTTGGCTAGATTTGATCACGTGAGAAATATTCGAAATAGCACACTTACACATACTCATACAAAAGAAATTGTCCTTTCCTTTTCTTTTGCTTCTTCTGTACGAAGCATTACACACACACACACACAAACACAAACACACACGCGCGCGCACACGCACGCACACGCACACCAATGACACTGTTGTTCATTCATCTTTCAGTACGGACACGCCCTTCGTTCTTCATTTGGTGGGAAGGATACGATTTATAGTTTTCATCTAGCACATATTTTGATTTCATTCGCAGAAGGACATAATCTGAATGCAATAATAGCACCTAAACAGATTCTCGAGTTAAGTAGTTGCTGTTGTAGTGAGCAAAAGTCTCAGATTTTTGTTCCTGTGCTAATATCCGCATTAATGTGATCATCGATCTTCATGTGCATCAATCATACCATCATCATCATCTTTGTTTTTAGGAAGAATATACTGGGCAGGAGCAGATTACGCGCTAGATGGCTTTGGGTAGTATATTAGCAGTAGTAGTAGGAAGTGATGATACCTACCAATGCAACAGTACATGCATCGTCTTATCATTATATCCCATTACCACATCGTCATCATTGGTATTATGATCATCATGATTATGCTTTCGCTAATGGTACAGCCTTTTGATCATTTTGTATTGTTAATTTGTAGATATATTAACGGTGCAATAGAAAGTGCGGAACGTGTTGTTGGGGAAATTGGGAAGCGTGTGCTTTCGGAGAATAGCCACTAACCAGCGGAAGAAGAGATGACGATGCTCTGCGAACGCAATGCAGAAAATCGTTCACCAATGACGAGTGTGGCAATTAGTTCATGGCTCCATTACTTGTTTTTTGCATGATTGTTTCATTGATTGCAGAAAATACAGTGGCAATCGAGTGTGCAAAGCCGCTACTCCAGAGATTTCGACCGCAAATCGTGTTGACATCTACACACTCATTGTTGAAACACATTCCCAATTTTCAACACGTTGCAAATGGCTCAATTGAGATGTCGATGTGGCATGACTGATGCATGTGCTGTTGTCTTGTTTTAGTGTATGCACAGGCTGCCACATTGGCATGATTGCATGTCCACTAGCTGCATCTTCGATTCACCGTGCAGCATGATTCAGCAGGTCTAGCTAGCTAGATCTAAGAGATTGGCAGAGGTGATGCACACTGATCGTTCAACACGAGACGATGACAAACATGTGTGCGAAGCACGTACGTTGAGCGTGCTAGCGTGGCAAAGATGGCCCCCCGCAATTCAGCAATGACACGCGTGCAGGCCAGCATCGCAACCATTGTGCACGTGCACCAGCAATGACGCGTGCGCGTCTAGGCGTGCACGACACATCAGTGGACGTGGTAGTCAACCACAGCTGTGATGTGCTGGGTGTGCATCCACCAGCCTAGCAGCGTGCTAGCGTGCGTGGTGCGCATGCGGGTGCACACTTGCTAGCTTTTGCAGCTGATGAGACCACTCTGGCACTTCAGCACTGCGCGAGCTAGCGAGGTTGTGCGTGTGCAAGTGAAGGTCAGCTGCAGTCAGTGGTCAGCCCGCAACCCTCGCACACAGGTCTAGAGGTGTGTGTGGTTCACTGCGTGCACTGCTGGACTGCTGGAATGGCCCTGCTGGCACGTCTAGACGTTCATGATGTTTCGTGCTGGCGGCGTGTCGTGTGCACTGCTTTTTGCTGGTTTTGGGTGTCGAATCGTGTGCAGGTCTTGAGGTGAATGAGTGAGTGAAGTGACACCAAGCAAAAAGGAGACGCATGGCACGAACGAAACGTGAAGCAAGGTGATCACCAAACGAAACAAGAACCAGTCTGCAGTGTCTCTCGACTGCACTTGCAAGTGTGGCAGGACACTTGCAAAGTGTGAAACGCACTGCGCAGTGCCTCGAGCTGAAAACAACGAGGAAAGAAAGAATCGAACAAAGAAGAAAGGAAGAAACATGGTGATCGACTGCGTTTTCAAAGTGTTGCATGACACTTGCAAAGTGCCAAACGCAGTGCCTCAGAGCTCTCTCTGGTGTGAGAACCAGCACGATGCAAAGTTGGCGTGCGTGCCTGCAGTGAGGCAGCGCAACTGAAAGTGGAGAGGAACGGCGCAGCAAACGAAGAATGAACGTCCTTGTCAAGTTCTCAGAAGGAAGAAAGAAGCAGAAAGAAACTTCGAAACAGACGAACAGGTGAACACGATGATTGACTGCACTTTCAAAGTGTTGCAAGACATTTCCAATGTGCGAAACAATGAAACAATGGTGACAAGCTGCACTTCCAAAACGTTGGAAGACACTTGAACAATGAACAATGATGAAAAACCCACTTCCAAAGTGTGACAAGACTTGCAGTGTGCGAAACGCAGTGCCTCGAACTGACTTTGGTGAGGTCCAAACTCGAGCAACCAGTGAAACCAGAAGGAATCAAGAATAGCACTTTGGCCAACGAGGAGCTTGAAGATCTCGTTTGAAATCCTCGTCCATTTTCCAACGACTGACGTTTCCAAAGTGTTGCGTGACACGCAAACGCAGTCAGAAGAAAAGGTGTCTTGGATGTCCAACTCCTCCATTCCTAGTTTCATTGTCTTTTGTGCGGGGATCATGATGATCATGCAAAAAACATTGAACAAAGAGAGCATGATTTCTTTCTTTCTGCGCAACATCATGGGAAGGCAACATTCGAGTACAAGAACACCGGTCACTGTCGGTGTTAATCCCGGTTTCGTTGTGACTCAACGCATTCCCATTGTTCGAAGAGGAAGAAGGAGAAGGAGGAGGCGCGAAGACGAAGCCGAAGAGGAAGAGGAACCAGACAGAAGGACTCTCGGAAACACAAATCGTCTCCTCTTCATGGGAAAACGGGATCGCGCTCGCAAGCGAAAAGCGGACAGGAGAAAGCTGAACAAGAGACAGTTCAGACCCTCCTCGTCAAAAAAGAAGGATAAGAAGAGTTACGATCCCTTAGAATCTATTGATTCCCGTCAGAAAAAGGAATTCTCTGGTCAAGCGAAATCCCAATCTAAGATAAAGGAAGAGAACAAAACATGCATAGCGAAAATCCTTGTGGTCGGGGACGGGGATTTCTCCTTTTCCAGAGGCCTAATCCGATCTAGGTCGATGATTTGTTTTAAGAGAGAATGGAAAGAGAGTCACACCAGGGCCGTATTTTCTTATAATATGCTGTTGTGTACTTTTCTGTTATTTACAGACCTCGGAGGGATGGTTCCAGCATAGTTTGTACTTCGTATGACACGGCGGTACTTATTAGTTCCACACAGATCACCAGCACACGTTCCCAGTTCAAATACGATATTTGCCTCAGGATGTTATTTCCAGAAAGTATTCCAATGCTGCAATGATTATAACTGAAATCAAGAGATATAAGGTAACGACCAAGCATATTATGATGGTCCAGGATGAGAAGTAAGTTGTACGTTTTTTATTTATGGTATGCTGCTTTGTTAGGCGACTGTCATGCATGGAATCGATTGCCGAAAGCTCCACACCATGGTTCTACATCATGTTAGTTTAAATTAAATACGACTAGTGATTATGGATCATCATCATCATCATTATGTTAGTTTAAATTAAATACGACTAGTGATGATTCATCATCATCATCATCATCATCATCATGTTAGTTAAAATTAAATACGAATGATGATGCAGCATCATCATCATTTCATTCTGTACAACAAGAAGTTATTATACTACAGTACTGGGGCAAAATACTGACGCCTCTCTCTGTGCTTTGTGTGCAAAAAGAGGGGTCTCTCGCAATCGAAGTTTGCTCGAGTGATCTTTAACTTTCCACACTCTGGGCAACAACGTAATACCCAGATATACAGTAGGGAGTTGCATGGCAGATGCTTATAACGTAATACCCAGATATACAATAGGGAGTTGCATGGCAGATGCTTACAATGTTGCCAGCATTCATTTAATGACCGGAGTGGGTGATCTTTTCGTCGTGTGTTTCAGGAGTTCACGTAAACAAGGCGCTTTTGCGTGACTTTTTTTCTTCAGTGAGGCACGTCATTATTCCCAACGGGGAGGTTCATGTGACGTTACGGTGAAATATTGCTAGTTTAAAATTATACTTTCTTTAGAATACTTTGTTATTCTTGCTTTCTCCATTTTTTTCTTTCTTTCCTTTTCCTGATCCTGCTCTTTGTTTGTTATTTTTTTCTCTTTCTTCATCATTGTTTTACTTTTTTTTTAAACTTTTATTTTACCCTCCTTACCGCACTACC
The DNA here is from genome assembly GCA_000320545.1 of Bigelowiella natans CCMP2755. Taxonomy (NCBI): domain Eukaryota; phylum Cercozoa; class Chlorarachniophyceae; genus Bigelowiella; species Bigelowiella natans. The sequence continues at coordinate 966 of ADNK01002977.1, read as the reverse complement.
ACTAAAAATTCATTTGTCCATTTTCCAAAAGAGACAAGCCTCCGTACTCCAACTGGAAGATAGAGGAACAAGCTGCTACTGCGGGGTACTCCAAGTAGCAGTTACTAGCTTCGGAAAATTAGCCAGCATTAAGTTCTTGATGTTTCCGGGAAAGCACAGCGAAGATAGTTGTATAGAGGGAGCCTAATCTTGTGTCAATATTTTGAAAATTAGAGAAATGTATAAGCCAACATTTATTTTTTTCATTAAGAATTTCCTCCGTGCCTCTGTGCAAGTAAAGTGTTCAGAGAATATTAGTAGGGTTAGAGGGGAGGCCTATGTACTTGGTGCTTGTCTGATTTTAGAAATAAGGATTTTTATCTTCCAAGTTGCTTCGTAAAAATTACAATAATTAAAACTCTGACTGTTGATCTGTTTTCTGTTCAGTTTTCGTGTCCATGCTATGAGGTTATTTGACGAAAAGCAATTCCCAGGGTGTGTTGTGAAATAATTGTATTTCTTGTCCTCGATTTCATTTGATTATACACCTACCATTGCTACCATCGAGCTGCGCCATTAGCAGCAACCTCGAAGTTATACACCTTGCAAGTGTTTGTGGTTTCTTTGACTAGCCGTGCTCTCCCAGCCTCATATTCTCCTCATCATTTATTCTTCTTGTTTTTCTTCTTCCGTCTTAGGTATAAGCATCGCACAACTCTTAAAGGTGCAGCGGAAAGCTTTGACAGCCGTTTTTGTCGAACTCGCATATTCAAGATCGCTTCATCGCTTAGAAATAATACTAGTATGGATAGTAGTAGTGGTAGTAGTAGTAGGAGGAGGAGTAGTACTTCCCGTGAAGAAGAGAAGAAAGAGGAAGACTCCTACAATGGTTCGGAAAGTGATAAAGAGGAAGATGAAGAGAGAAGACGACCAAAGAAGAAGCAACGCCTCGATGTGAAGAACGAAGAAATATTGGTAATGCTCAAG
>ADNK01002980.1:0-47136 GCA_000320545.1 Bigelowiella natans CCMP2755 | reverse complement strand
CCGGAGTCAAACTTGGAACCCCCCCGCTCGCACGATGTCTATTAAACATCCCCCCTCTCGATTTTCTTTCCTCTCCCCCCCTAAATCCCCCCCCCCCCCCTTCCCCCACACACACGTTATAGTAGAATACAATGTCTGTGCGTACTACTGCCACTAGGGATGGAGGAATTGAAGCTCGTCGACAGGCTAAACAAGGCGCAGGATCTTTCGAAAGAAGGCGTCCGAAAGCTCACCACCGCTGTAGACGGCCTTCTCGCAGCTGCAAAGAAAAAGGGAGGGAAATCGTCTAAGCAGCTCATGACCAGGCAAGCAAGGGCTTGGAGGAGTGGAATCAAATTTCGGGCGGGGGTGGGGGGGGGGGGGATATTTAGGGGGTTAGAGGAAAGAAAATCGAGAGGTGCAATGTTTAATAGACATCGTGCAAGCAGCAGACTCTTAACCTCTTCTGCACACCTCTTTCTCCTTCTCTTCCTCCTCCTCCCTCCCCCTCTCCTCCCTCTCATTCTTCCAATACTGACCAGGCTGGGCGCATTGTCTGAGCAGCTGAAGATGGTGGAGAGAGCTCAAGCGGTGAGGAGCAGCAATCTCTCTCTCTCTCTCTCTCTCTCTCTCTCTCTCTCTCTATCTACCATCACCCCCTTCCTCCTCGAAAGCATCGTTATCACCCCATCATCACGACTATATCATGTCGACCGCCACGCAGCTTGGGACATGGACATCCGACTCGATGACGGACGCCGTCGTAGCCGTTAAGAAAGCAACCAACGAAGTGCAAAAGCTCGTGAAAGACAGGCATGTACACGCCGCGCTCAAGGAGGTGTGTGGTGGCGAAGAAAGGGGGAGCGAAGGGAGATAAGAGACAAACAGTGATTGGGAGAGATGAGTCATACGACGCAGAAGCCACAACACCGAAGATAATAATACGTGAGTGTACGGCAAAGACTACACATTCTACCCTCTTATCCTGCTGTTCAACTCTCTCTCTCTCTCTCTCTCTCTCTCTCTCTCTGTGTGTGTGTGTGTGTGTTTGTATTCTTCCAAGGGAATGTCGACTCTACAAACAGCATTAACTGAGACGGCAGTTGCGATAGAGGTTTGTAATGACTGTACAGCTATACACACACACACGCATATATGCATGCACATATACACACCGTCGCGCACCTCCTCTTCATGCTCTCCCTTGTTTTTCTTCAAAGCGACATTCTCATTCTACTTCTACTACTACTACTACAACAACAACAAATAATAACAACAGCAATAATGATAATAATAATAATAATAACGATGATAATGATAACTATAGTCCGCGGGGCGCGACAAGAAGACAACTGGCGAGAAGGTAGAGGCGTACATTGACGCGAGCAAGGACATGACGGTGCAGGGCATTAAAGCGTCGACGGAGATGGTGGCGATGGGCATTCGAATCGGGAAGTCCGTATTAAAGGTTGTGCTTGCCTGTCGCAGTAGTAGGTGTAATAGTAGTAGTAGTAGTAGTAGTAGTAGTAGTAGCAGTATGGTACTACCATGGGGGAGGAATCACACACATAAGCTATTCCTGAGAGGTAGCAGCAATCGTCGGTGTCTCCTACTGTCTAATCTGTGCCAACACACAGTCAAAGATCGGGCACAGCACCAAGGGGGTCAAGATTCCTCCGCGCGTCAAGGCAGCCATCCTGAAGGCGCAACAGTAAGGAAGAAAGATGACGATCTTTCGATCTCGTGCATGTTTGCCGCTTGGCGTCGTTCTTTTGGCTTTATGACCGTGCTCGCCGCCGTCATGACCCTCCCTGCTGTGATGCAATACGAACGTATATAAAACACGGCCACAGAGAGAGAGAGAGAGAGAGAGAGAGAGAGAGAGAGACCTAACATTAAGCTCTTCCTCCTCCTCCTCCTCCCCCTCTCAAACCCTCTCCCCTCCCCTTCCCAAGATTCTCTGCCGGTGCTGCGGTGATATCAGAGGCTCTCGTCGAAGTACTATTCAAAAATAGATATGTCCACGTACCTCCCTCCCCCCCTTCCCTCCCTTCCACGCCGCGCCCCCCTTACCTTTTACGACGACATATCAGGAGCTTGTGGGTGACGCAGGGATGATAGCGGGCCGTATTGCTACGGGGATGGCGAGTGAGAAGAAGATGACATGACGACGATGATGATGATGATGATGATGATGATGATGATAATGACGTGACAACCAAAACGGGTGATGATGACGACGAAGACGACGATACGCGTAATTATAGTAAATTGATATTAAATCTCAAAGTATGCATGTGTACACATCTTAACGCATGCATGCATGCATGCATGAAATCTCTCTCTCTCTCTCTCTCTCTCTCTCTCTCTCTCTCTCTCACACACACACACACACACGCACACACACACATAATGTTATCTCTCTCTCTCTCTCTCTCTCTCTCTCTCTCTCTCTGTGTGTGTGTGTGTGTGTATGTAATTGTGAATACGCTAGAGGCCGCAAGCCCAAGCTTCGTCACAGACCTCCTCCTCCTCCTCCTCCTCTCCAAGACTCAAAGTAAGTGCGGCCCATCACTTCTCTAAGCCTGCACACGCTTTCTTAATGCTAACGATGACGACTCAAGAGCAAACACGCGCATAGACCTGCCGATGACTACGAGCATTTTCCGTGGAGGCTATTGCTGGAGAATTGCATTGATTGTATTGCCTCCTCATAAATATATATATATATATATATATATATATATATGTAATGATAAATGGATTTTACTGTTTGTGAGTAGATGCTAGGAAAGATTCAGGGTCCCGTTGGTGATGCTGCAAAGGCAGCGGAGAAAGTCATCGGAAAGGTGCTGTGCGGGGTCGGCGTAGTTTCTTTCACACACGTTAAGCAAAGAGGCAAAAAGAGGAGAGATTTGGATTTGGGGATCATTTGGTTATGGCTGTGCTCATTCTTTTTCTTAATATTCTTCTTCTTCTCCTGTCCTCCCCCCCTCCCCCTTACCCTCCTTCTTCTTCTCCTCCTTCTCCTCGTCCTTCTTTCAGGCGGCAGTTTCATGGACTCAAGTTGTGTTGGCGATGAAAGATGCCGGCGTGCAGCTCACGCAGGTCAGAGCCCCGCACGCACACATACACAAATTAGTAGCTTTTGTCTGGCGCACGTACACCTCAAACCCCTCCAAAAAGAGCGCGGCCTCAAAATTTCCGTCCCGTGCGACAGTGGTCTCTCCTACATTTGTTTCTTTCTTAAAGGGGGGGGAGGGGGGTAGAAAGGGGTGCACAGGGAGAGGTGATAGCATCAACCTTACGATCGGCGGTCATCTGTCGTTTGTTTTTCTTCCTGGTGCTGCCGTGCGTGTGTTTGGTTGCTGGACTGGCGAAGGAACTTGGGGATGCTACCTCTGAGATCGCTGAGTATGGCTTCGGAGCCGAGGTGAGGAATGTGATGTTCAAATTGTATTTTTTTGCATCGATGGGTAGCGCAGACGAAGGGCCTATCAATGGAGCGCGCGCTGGGTTTTGTGTACACTAGCCACTGTGTTTTTACACGGCAATCCTATCGCCCCACTCGCCATGCTCCGCGAATAATGTCAATTTAGTAAACGTAACAATTAGGTCGGAGAGGTTGTAGCGGGCGGCGTGGAGGCGTACACCAACGTAACGAAGGCCATGACGAGCGTCTCTCAATGCACAGATTACAAGGTGGTCCTTTGGTGGTAGGTAGCAAGAGAAGAGCGAGCAAACAATAGAAGCTCTGTCAGTGTTTTGTTGTGAGCCGCCTCCTCATACTCTCGAGATGTAAGTGTGCTTGTACTCCTAACTGCCTCTCTTCGGTGGCTAACATATTTGTGCGTCGTATTATCCAACCTCATCGACGTCATATAGGGAATTGCGAAAAAACAGGCGCAGAAAGCCCTCAAGGTCGCCAGTAAGGCGTACAATGAAGAAGTCGGCAAGAACGCAGTAGGAGATAAAAAGATGATCGAAGGAAGCGGTTCTGGTGATGGAAATCAAAAGGCGACTCCTTCGCAAGCAGATCCGGAGGGGGGGGCTGATAAGTAGAGAACGGTGAAACAAAAGATCGATGCGTACATGTGACAGCAGGAATGATGAGATTTAAGACTGTACATAGAGATGAAATGAAGGATCTCTTGATTTGTATTTAAACCCTTCAATAAATAATTGATTATTTACATCCTGAGTACTGTTGACTGCCACGTGATATTAGCTATTTAAGCTTAGGATACGTCAAAGACCGATGAATATTCCCCTGTAGCTTCATACATGTTAATTTGCAGCTGTTTGTATGCGCCGTGGATAATCTATGCTGCGATAGATAGACGACATATGTACAGGCCACAGCTAGCACACACAATTCTGTAATAAGATGCTGTTATGTTAATGACACACACAAATGAAGCACAGGAGCCCGCAGCTTGCATCCGCTCGCTACCTACTACATTGGCCCAGGCGCGCATGCGCGCCCATTGCAATATCTTTCTAGCTTTGCGTAAGTAATCGGCGTCCTAGTCAACGGTCATTTCGCACATGCATTTCGCGCATAATATATCTGTGCATCAACCGGTGGACACGCAATCCATTGCGATTTAATCGGGCGCCTGCACATACTAGCATATGTAAGAGGCTATGGCAGGCCAAAACGTCCAGCATCCCGAAATGTAGCCCGCGTGTTATGCGTACGCTGTAGTACAGATGCAATGCAACAAAAAACATTCAAACTTCTTGGAGCGCTGCCTAAATATATTGATATAGTGTAGGGCATACTTGCAGCATTTATCTCCACTTATATCTCTATACACAGATGTGCTTAGACGGAACTGCTGATTACATGCATATGGGGGGAGATATGGAGAAGAGTTGACCGGTGACAACCGTTAATGCACTTCTTTCCTATTCAGAACTTATCATCCTGGGGGCCAAGACAATTGTCTTCCACCGATCAGGTGCACATGTAGATGATACACTGACTGACAGCCCTCCTTGCCATTATTAATCACGATCCGATATCCGTTTTCCAGTCCCTCATTCTGAATAGACAAGTCAATTCGCTCAAGCTGCGTAGGCGGTCATGCGTGTGTTGTCAGAATGATCAATCACCTTTGCAACTTGCCGTGCAGTCGTCAGCAAATGCCCTAACAACTCGGAATCTTCGTCCTCAGCGTCGGAAAGCTGTTGGATTACCCACATGTTTAATCATATTGCTATATGAGTTTGTTGCGCGCCAGCTCTAATACGTAGAACCCTTACTCCCGCTCCTTTTTTTGCTTCCCTCTGTAACCTACCATCGGAATATGCTTCTTAGGAATCACCAAGATATGGGTCGGAGCGACTGGGTTGACATCCCGAAATGCCAGGCACTTGTCGTCTTCGTAGACCTACCGTGATAATGATGATGGTGGTGATGATTGGCCTTGGGAAATCATCCCTTTATATGATCGGTGCGGCAAGAACATACCACGTCTGCTGGAATCTCCTTGCGCAGAATCTTTCCAAAGATCGTCGGGTTTTCAGAAAGGCTTGCGGCAGCTGCGATTGGAGTCGCGTCCTGGGCCAAACGTTGTTCCTTTGATCCGGGCAAAATAGAAGAAAGCGGGTGACGGTCATTGGTGATGGTAATTCTCATGATTTGTGAGTATTGTTCGACTCTATCATATTCTTGATATCTTTTTGCAAGAATACACAAACCTCGTTCTCCCCCCCAGCTAGTCGGGCAATTTCGCGGACCCGACCCCCACCGTTCCGTAGATCGCCGATCGGGTAATATCCCTTTTGTAGAGGATGAGGTAGACTGCACCGAGGGGAAAACAAAGCACTCTTCGATGTGCATGTCTTCGAGGTGATAAATGGCGCTACTTTCCAAAATGCATATGAAATTGAGACAAAACTCAGATCCAAAATTCAGATCGGGCATGCGTGGTTTGTACCTGCCGCCGTCGCATCTCCTCCCTTGTTATTCAACTGCTGAGCAAGGACGACAGTTGCCAGTACGATTGAAACCAAGATCATCAAGCGAGGAAAGGCTGCACTTCGCACCCGGAATCTGGGAGATCGCAGCGTCAAGCATGAGAGCGTGTCATAAATCGGAAATGGTACCCTTCTCGCCGAGTTCGTGGCCACATCTGTTGAACAAATCCAGGTCCTGGGAAAATGTTTTGTGCCTACAGGGAGAATGAAAAACATCCTGTAAACGAAGGATACTACTATGTTACAGATGCACAGGCATCCTAGAAGGTGGCGATAGGTGGGTGGGTGACCTACCTCACTCCCGATGTAATATCAAAATACGATTCGGAATACTCATAATGAAAGTACTGGCATTTTTATCTTGCGACATCCATTTGTGTATATTAATAGTAAGATTCAAATGTATTTTCAGCACCGTTAAAGTTCTCATGGATATGTTTACTCGGAAATATTCTGAACCATCGATGTGAAAGGCGAAAGATAGTTTTTGAGCGAGGAACATCGGAGGTAGGCGTGAATACTTTTACGATCCAAATATCATGGAGAAAGCAAGCTGCGACCATGAATAATTTGGAGTAGTGCAGATTTATCCCCAAATCAAGCATGAAACGCCAAGCCGGAAGCGAACATTCGAATTGTGCCAATGAAAAAACTGAAAATTAGTATGAAAAATAGATACGTCATTCCTTTTAAACTAATAATGCTCTAAAATAGCCTTTTGTTCAGGGCAAAGATACGCTTTCGTGCTGCTGGAAAAGGGAACGTAAATGCCTTCCAATTTAGTATAATATATCCTCTTTATGGTTGCCGTACTTATGAAGACGTCTGGATTTTATTCAGTTGAGCTTTGCAAATTCGGGTGTGTTCACCTTCCCCCACCACCTGCAAACTATTCTGGAGAAGCACCGTACGGTAAGAATCGACTTCATAAGACGCAAGACTGCGTCAGAATTGAGATTCTGTCAATTATTGGACATTTATCAGCTCGACAATAAGGAAATAGGACAGGAGAACGATGCCTAACTCCAACGGTAGTCAATATCCCTTCGTTGGTTTCGATTCTTAACGAGACTCGGGACCGACCGCCTCTTTCTATTTTGATTATGAGAAACTTATGATTTTCTTATCTCTCAGAGCTTCAAGCCGCACTAGCTCGACGGCGATCAAGAGCAAGCCAGTCTTTCGACATAAAAAATGGTGATAAGAAGACAGGAGGCACTGATGTGAAGTCCACCCAACAGGTCTTCTATTTGTGCTCGTAGTCATATTTTATCTTCAACCTTCCCGATTCGAAGATAGATCCCCTGAAAAACGATTAATGCGAGGGCACATACAATAACGCCTCTCCTCAATCATTCTCCCTCCTTCTCCTCCTGTAGTCTCCAGCAAAGAGCTATTCACAGGGTAGACCCCGTAGACAGACCGCGGGGAGACGCGATTCGGTCGTCGTCGCTGCAAGATCTTCAGTGACCGATGAAAAGGGCCGAATTAGTGTGCTCGACAAGCTGCGAAAACGCACAAAGGTATCGAGATTGCAGGCAACTCCGCTTAGAGAGACTTTGGAAATTAGAGCAGCGTGCCTATATATTCTAACGACGTATTTAAGATCTCTTCGTACAGAACAATGCCTAATCCCCCCTCGCTCACCTAATGTAGAACCGTAAGAAGGCCAAATACATTTCACGCAACAAAGAAGTCATCAAGCAGCTGCTCAAGGATATGACTGCCAAGTAGCATCACATGAAAAATAAAAGTTGAAAGAGAATAGGCTATTGACCTTTTGATGGAAGAGCATTCGGATAAATATGAGTATCCTCGGTTATCATCATTGTCATCATCATCTTCATCATCATGGATCTTTTCCTGTTATCACATCTCAGATCAAAATTCGGAAAGATGCTCTCGTACTCTCTTACATGTCTCACTAATTTATGCGTCGATGAGGTGCTACTGCCTGCCTTTAGGATTGATGAAGATGATGGGTATTGTAACAAAACGCTCACTATCGCGTGTTTCCACAGGTCTCGTGCGAGGAGATGGTCGATTTAAATGTCCTTGATGTAGTCTCAAAGGTGTTGAGGAAAAATGCCTACAATGAGGGCCTGCAGATCTTGGTAGCGTGTGTGTCGTCGTCGTCGTCGTCGTCGTCGTCGTCATCATCGTCATCGTCGTTTTCACCACCACCACATGACTATTTCATCATCGTTGTGCTTATTACGGGGGATGCTACGATATCGATCAGGTCAACAAGTTCGTGAAGAAGCTGGGAATTAACCCCGCAATGAGGAGGGTTCGTGTATTCAATTTACCTACTTTTTGAAAAAATTAAGAGAGGGGGGGGGGGGGGGGGGAGAGAGGGAGGGATCACAAGAAGGCGATAAATCTCATCTTATCTCCCCCCCAAAAATGAAAGTAGCTCCCGTAGCTAGCACTGCTTCCTTCTTCTCGCTTCTAATCATCTCCTTTTTCATCTTCCTTGCAGCTGGTTGCTGAGAAATTTTCGGGCACTCCTATCGTCAATTCACTGGAAAACCACCTTGGAGGGTGAGTTCGTTCACCATTAGCGTCGCTTATTTCTCGACCCATTCTTTCCGAGCTGATTATGAGTCTGCATGTGGACGTCATAAATACATGAATGAATTGTACGTACGTGCGTGTGTGCGCGATAGGTATCGTTCCATGTCACTTTCCCCTCCTTTTCCTTCCCAGCAGTCGCTTAATATGTTGCTTTATTTACTATATGCGCCATCAAACCCATTCGTCATCGTCTTCACTGCCACTACCGTCAGAGAGACATTAGCGAGCACTTGTGACACAGCATGCCATATCATGAACGAGAAGTTGGCTACCAAGGTACCAGCAGAACATGCCCCCCCCCCCCCCTTTTCTTTACTAGACCACCAATAGAAACAACAACTACTCCTAATACTACTACTACTTCGACTGCTACTATTACAACTACAAGCCAGTACTTCAACATTGCCAACAAATATTGCTGTGATTGCCATGTGGTTTTCAGCTCACGAAGCAGGAGATCATACCAGCCATTGCGAACGTTCTCCATCGCAACAACAACGAGCAAAAGGAGTCCAAAACGAGGGATCCGCTCATCTCTGGGGCGATCGCCCAGCTAACGAGCAAGCTGATCGGGGTATTTCCGTTAGTTACACGTATGAAGAGAGAAGACACAAGGAACAAAACCTAGGATAGTTGTTGCAGCTATCTTGCACCCAGCCATGACAGCTCTAGTCGTCCAGGACGGTTGGAGTGCTTTTTACGAAAATCCATTTGTCTTTTTCCCACCCCCCTTCCCCTCCCTTCTCTCTCTCTCTCTCTCTCTCTCTCTCTCTCTCTCTCTCTTATGACAATATTCCTAACTCTGAACAGAGCAAGCCCGAGATCTCCGAAATGATCATCAAGTCTGGCATCGCTGACGAGCTGATGCGGTCGCTGGAGCTGCACCCGAAGGACCAGGCTCTCTCCCTTGCTGCCATGACAGCCATCAAGCAGATTGCGGAGAATGACCCACGGCTCGGTGAGATGCTGAAGAAGAGAGGCGTGGTGGGGGTGCTGGTGCGGCACCTTGAGCTCCATCCTGACAACGAAGTCCTGCTCAAGTGCGGGTCGGAGGCGCTGAAGCATCTGGGCACAGCCTCTGAGCTGGAGAAGGCTCTTGAGGGCCTGTCTTCCATGGATGGCGGCGCGATGGCTACCATCGGAGCCCTCTCACTCGTGGGAAAGAACGTCGAGTTCCTCATCAAGAACGGGGGTATCCAGCTCATCACAGGCCTCCTGCGCGACCTATCTGAGAACAAGACGTTTGACGTCACGAAGGATGAGAACGCCAAGCGTTTCGTGATGAACGGATGCCGCGCGTTGGAGCGACTCGCCGTGGATGACGCCAACATCTATGCGCTGATGAAGGAGAAGTGCGGCCAGGTACTTCTGGACGTCGTCCGGAAATGCTACAAAGACCCCGAGGTCGCAGCTGCAGCCTACTCCGCCCTCGCTGCCTTCTCCTCTCGCCCAGAGAACGCTGACTATCTTGTAAAGCTCGGCACCCTTCCCAGCGTTATGGCCCTAGCACGCAGCTTCGGCACCAAGGATGCGAACCTCGCCAAGAAGTCCATGAAGCTTATGGCGGCCCTTTGCAAGACCAAAGAAATCGGCAGCGAGCTCATCAAGCAGGGCTGTCTGCAGCAGGCCGTGGTCATGGCAAAGGCGCATCCCGACGATAAGGAGGTACAGGTCCAAGCTCTCAAGTTCATCCGGGAGATGATTAAGAAGAATGGAGACGAGGCGCTCGATGAGCTGGCGAAGAACGGCGGCCTTGAGACCATCGTCAAGGCTCTGCACAAGCATGGCGATGATCCAGAAGTAGCAAAACTCGGACTGCAGGCCCTTGAGAAGGCCTGCTCGAATAAGGCGGCCCTGGCCAAGCTGCGGGCATGCGGCGCGCTCGGGGAGGTCCTGAACATGCTCAAGATCCACAAGGGCAACAAGCAGGTGGTGCAGCTTGCCTCGCGTGTTGTCGGCAATCTCCTCTCCGAGAAGGACGTGCGGGCCTACTTGCAAAAGTTTGAAGGTGGACATGCGTCACATGCTGCAATGATGATGATAATGATGATAGCGATGATTGCAATCATGCGGACAAAGTTATCATTAATGGAAATGACGTCGTTATTGCTGGTGGTTTCATGTTCCTTGCACCGTTGTTATTCTCACCCATCGCATCTTTCATTATTCCACCACCTCCAGGGCTAGTGCAGAGGGTCAAGGACGGCGACAAAGACGCCATCCCTGAGATGGTAGAGCTGACAAATCTGTTGGCGGGAATCGCCTCTGTAGAGCAAAACCGTGCTCTGATGACGAAATGCGGGCTCCTGGAGCATCTCGATAGAGGCCTGGAAGTCGTCCAGGCCCTACCAGAGTCTGAGGAAAAGGAGGCCATTCTTCGGAATATGGCACGAACCGTGGCGCTGATTGCTCAAGAACCCGAGGCTGCTCAGATTATCCTCAAACGTGGGCTCCATAAGCGCTTGCTCGAGCTGGCAATCAAGCGGAAGGACGAGGAGATGGCGTCTTCGGCCGTCGAGATGTTCTCCAGCCTAGCCGAGGACCCGCTGCATCTGCGCGCCATGGAGGCGGACGGCTCGCTGCTGATTGTGAAGTCGCTGGGGTCTGAGTTTGAGGACAGCATCATCGTCACCTCGCAGCTGAACGACCTGTTCAAGTCGGTGGCGAAGGCGAAGGGCGGCAACGTCAAGGACGCCGTGAATCTGTCCCTCACAGCGCTGGGCAACGAGGAGGACCCCGAGAAGATTGACGCCGAGCTCCATTACCTCATCAACCTCTCAGGCCAGGACGGTGCGATCGCTGCGATGGCGGAGCTCGGCGTTGTCGCTTCCGTGATTGATATCATCCAGGATCATAGCGGGAACGCGAATGTGCAGAAGTCGGCCGTGGCTCTGCTGCAGAAGCTCGCGGACGAGGACGAGGATATCCTGCTGGCTTTCTGCAAGGAAGGGGGCATCGACGTCGCCTGCCGCGCGATCAAGAAGCTCTTCAACGTCGAGAACTCTGTGCAGGACGAGATCGTACTGCTTGCCAGGTGCGCGGGGAACAAGGAGAACCTCGAGTTCTTCGTCAAGAGCGGCATGGCGAACGCACGGCTCATCGCTTGGGCTACGAAGGCGTATCCGGACAACAGAGCGACCCAGTCCGCTGGCGTGGCCATCCTTACTGCGCTGCGTGACCGGCAAGAGCAGCAGTACCTCCTCATGAAGAAGAAGGAGGAGGAGCTGCTGCAGGCAGCTGCCAACGAGCGCGACGAGAAGATGAAGGGTGCAGGGGGGAAAGTGACGCTGGAGGACCTTCAGTACGTCCTGCAAGGGCTGGATCCTAACAACCCTGACATGGAGGCGTTCGAGGGACTGATCGCAATTGTTGGCAACCCGGAGAACTCAGACATCTTTGTAGAGGCGGGCGGGATGGACTTCATGGAAAGCGTGCTCCTTGGGGGGGAAAACCTGGATGATGAGACCTTCAACGCCGCGGTGATGTGCTTCGACTCGGCGCTCGGCAACATGGACGCGGAGCTGATCTCCGTGGTGGGCGATGAGAAGGCCATGGACATGATGATGCAGGTGCTCAACCCGAAGCGCGCGGGCACGCTCAACTGGGACAACCTGGGCAACACACTGCGTGCTGTGGTCACAATGACGGAGGACTCGGTCGTGCTGAACGGCATGCTCAAGCGTGGAGATCTCAAGGGAGCGCTCATGATGATCTCGGGGGATGGCACGGATGACTCCTGCCTGCTGCCGGCGATGAAGACGCTCGCGCGCATCTCCAACCAGCCAGACGAGATGAAGAAGTTCGCAAACCCGGAGAACCTGAAGATGCTCCTGGAGGCTATGAGGAGGAACATGGACAAGCCGGAGTTCCTCATGTACGCGTGCTACCTCCTCGGCAACCTCGCGTGCAACCAGCACATCCAAAACCTCATCGGGGAGCTTGGGGGCGTGCAGGTCATCGGCGAGATCATGAAGCGCTACCACGACCGTGCCGACGTCCTCGAAAAGTGCTGCTACGCCCTGCGCGGCTTGAGCCAGAAAAACACCGTCAACTGCGGCCTGATGTCACGGTACGAGATTCCGCACATGACGCTGCGGGCGATGGCCCAGCATAGTGATCAGGGCACTCGCTTCTGGATAAACACGGTGCGCCTGCTGCTCAATCTCTGCAAGCAGGGCAAGCAGTACGCGATCGAGATCCAGAAGAACGAGGGCGATATGCGCCTGATCGAGGTGATCTACTCGAACACTGACGACGATGCCGTGGTCAAGTTCTGCTGTCGCGTGCTGGAGCGCCTCGCGACGCGCACCACCTACTTATCGATCCTGGAGAACTCCGTGATCCACGCGCTCAACCCCGCGCTCTCCAAGGGGGAGGAGCACGCGGAGAGCGTCGTCGCGTGCATGAAGGTCATCGACCGCCTCGCGCAGTTCTCGCGCACCGACCCGGACGCAATGGCGATCTTCATCTCTGAGAACGCGCACAAGGCTGTCGTGACGTGCGTGAAGCAGCACCGATCGAACCCAAGCATCATGACCCCAGCTGTCAAGTGCCTCACCCAACTCTCCCACGACGATCACTGCTCCTCAACCATCGTCAGGCGCGGCGTCGTGGAGGTCGTCAAGGATGCGCTCAACGAGCTCGCTTACGACGAGAGCTTCTGCAAGTCGGCGATCGGCCTCATAGACCGACTGTCGTTCAACGTGGGGAACATCTCCACCATCGTTGAATCGGGCGTGGTACACGAAATGGCGGAGACGGCCCTGACTTACATCGACTCTCAGTCTCTCGTCTCCAGGTTTCTCTCCTCGGCCGGCCGCATCTGTGCGACTAAGAACTACGCGCTCAAGCTGGCGGGCGACGTCATCCCTGCAATGGCACGCATCACTGGCAATTATCTCGAAGAACCGGCCATGTGCCAAGCATGCTTCGCAGCGCTCGGCAGCCTGACGTTCGCGCCGCAGACGGCGCGTTTGCTCGCATCGAAGGGCAGTGACCTTGCGATGAAGGCAATGAAGGCTCACATACGACATGTTGGGTTGCAGAGAGGGATCCTCGAATTCCTCTCGAGCCTTTTCCTGCAGGTGACTCGTCGTCGCCGTCGTTGTTGTCGTTCTTGTTCCTGCGAGGATGCACACACACACACACACACACACACACACACATATATATATATATATATATATATATATATATAAATATTGATATGTGTGTGTGTGTGTGTGTCAGTCGAAGGCTGCGGAGGTTGGCATCCTTGAGACGCGCGTACTAGCCGAGGTGGTGAAGAAGCTGAAGAACGTCGACAGCAGCTTGTTGGACAATGTTCTCACCGTGATCTACCATGCCGCCACCTCGACAAACAAGGTTAAGGACAGAATGAAGGCTGATAATGTGATCCAAGAGCTCAAAGATACCAAGATCAAATACGAAAAGAACGAGCCTGTCGTGCAGTATTGCGACAAGGTGACTACATTAGCAGCAATTCTACCACCCCCCACCCCCCCCTCTTTGAATAGTTAGTGATTCCAAGCTATTCTTTATTGACAACATCCATTCAGATCATCGAGGCGATCCTGACACGCAAGGTAGACGTGAGTGAGCTCAACTTCGAGCAAACCAAGAAGACCGATTTTATCGACTCGTCGGTTGTATGGAAGGAAGAGAAGAAAGTCGTGGACAAAGGCTATGTAAGACAGAATCGATCACAGCAGCAGCGGCGGCAATAACCAAAAACACAGTATCAATAATAAATCTTCACATAGAGAACAATTCCCGCATAACTACGACAACAACAAAAACAACAACAACATAGCCGACAACCATCTAATGAGTTCCCCCGTTCTCCCCTCCAGGTAATCTCGAACAAGCTCAAAAACTTCCTCATCGCGGGTATGGAGATCAAATGGCACACGAAGAAGCACGGCCCTCTCGACACGCATCTGCACGTTTCCAAGAATCTCAAGAACATAGTCTGGACGAAAGGGCTTGGTGGGAAGGCCAAGTCGATGGGCACGTGGCGCATGCGCCGTGTGAAGGGCGGCACAAAGCTCTCCGACGGAGATTTTGGAAAGAAGGGAGGCTATAAGACCAAGCATCCGCTTGAAGACCGTGCATTTGTGGTGTCTGGTGAGGACGCCATACTTTCCTTCGAGTGTCCGAGCGAGGCCATGAGAAACAAGTGGATCAAGGCGCTTGAGGCTCTTAAGCTGCACCATAAGAATGCCCGAAAGCTGGCGACCGACTTCGTTCGAGACGGTTTTAACAATGGCTATTAAATCGGTGTCTAATGCAGGTAAGATAAAAGTGCTAAGAGGTATAGCTAGAAAGCAACCGCGATTAATTTCATGCAATGTCATGAGCGCAAAGTTTTTGGAAAAAGTACAGCCACTTGGTCACATCTAGACATGCGCACCGTGATGCAGCTTTGCACAACGTGTTGCACACACACACACCAAGATGCATGCTGCGTGTTTGGTCAGCAATGTGTTCGGTCTTTGTGGGTGCAGGCAAGCGTTCTTGCAATGCTGACATGCCGTCAATGCATTCAAGCGTGCACGCACGAGCCATGCCCACTACACCACTAGCCCAGGCTAGCAGCTAGGCTGCATGCATTGTCCACAATTCACTTCGCGTTTCCCACTTGCTAGCTTGTGAACAATGGTGATGAACCACACTTCCAAAGCGTTGCAAGACGTTTGCAGTGTGCGAAACACAGTGCCTCGAACCAGCTTCAGTGAGGTCTAACACAATGGACACACGCACATGTCATGTGCATTGCATGCATCACATGCACTGTGTCCATGGTCTCACATGCATTCACACATCACGTGCACTGTGTCTGCAGTTAACTGGTGAAACCAGCAGGAATTTGAAATTTGCATTCTGGTCATTGTGGAGCAATGCAACTAGCAGCAATGTGGCGTCAACGCAAAGCGTCCACTCTGAGCAGGAACTCGATCCCTGAAGGCCACGAACAATGAGAACAATGATGAACAATGAACAATGATGAAAAACTGCATCTCCAAAGTGTGACAGGACACTTGCAATGTGCGAAATGCAGTGCCTCGAATTGACTTCAGTGAGGACTGACTGGCAAACTAGCGGGGTTGCGATGCAAATTGGCACAAACCAAGAGTTGGATGCATCACAACTGACAGCTGAGTGGCGGCGACGCAAAGCATCCATCCTGAGCAGGAATTTCCTGAAAGCTGCGTCCACACGGACATCAACGTCAGGGACAGCCGAGGGGGCTCCGAGCAAGACTCTGGTTTTGATGGCGTCAGAGGCATGAAAACACGAACAATGAACAATGAACAATGAACAATGAACAATGAACAATGACAAAGAACTACATTTCCAAAATGTAACAAGACATTTGCAGTGTACGAAACGCAGTGCCTCGAACTAACTTTAGTGAGGACCATCTAGTGAAACCAAAAGGAATCAAGAATGGATCATGGCCACTCCTCCGTTCCTAGTTTCATTGTTTTCAGTGCCTGATGTTTGCCAACTGATGAACAATGATGATGAACTACATTTCCAAAATGTGAACAATGAACATTGAACAATGAAGAAAGCGTTGATCAAAACTGCATGCGCCAGAACCACATGGGAGACAGGCATTTGCACGCAGCAGAGCCTCAACATTTAACACTCGTGAACACGATGTCGTTCGCATCCTCCCCATCGCAAATCGATAGAAAAAGCCTCATAATTGAGGTTGTCGCTTGCTAAAAATAAAGGCTATTTACCATAGAAAATCTCAAGAAATACCTGGAAAATCAGCAATTAGGCTACGAGTACCCTGCCACGAATCCATCCCAATGTCAGGTGTCATGGTGTCATGCTTGTCAGATGGCACCCTGCTGTGTGTATATGTGTGTGTATGTGTTAGTTTGGATGATGTTTAATGCTTGCTGCCAAGTGTGCTGCGTATAATAGTGTTGTTTAGTGCGTTCAAAGAGTCAGCGATCACGTGTTTCACGTGGGACAGCGATGTTTGCCACTCAGCTGATTTCAAAGTTTTGAACTGATAAACGGATGTTATTTGGGAACGCACACAGATATGACAGATACAATATCGTCTTTGCTTACCTTCGAAGACACAATCGAAGGACGGGCACATGATCTGCCCTACCTCTCGGCATGCTCATTTGTTCTATTCGGTGTACTGGCCATCGCTGCCCGGATGTCTTTACCTGAGAGCATGGCAAAGGTCTGCCATACTACACATACCACCTCTTATTGTACTAACACGTTGACATGTTTCCGATTAGGTTGCTTATGTTGTCCCGTCAACTGTGCATGCCGTCGTCATCGCTGGAGTCTCAGTTTGGACAATGATAAATTGCCCTGGACTTAACATAATGGTATTGCATTCACTTGTCGTTGAGATCCTTTGAGTAAAATTTCCTCGCTACCAACCGTGAATGTATCAGGGAGAACTATGGCAAATGATACAAGGCGGGGGGGACGCAAGCGTGGATTTTGTATCCGGGCATTCCAGAGTACTTTTCTACGGTGTAGCATTTTCAAATGGGTAAGTAGCCCGTCATACATTATACCAGTCTGCAATTATCTATTTTTGAAGCGGAACAAAAAACTTACATTGCAGGTACTTTGCTGTGGACACTATACTTATGTTCATCAACAACGAAGCTACAATTCTCTTCCTCATTCATCATATTCTCGGAGCGTTCTTTTTCTCAGTCTCGGTGCGGCACAACATTTTCCCCACTTGGAGCTACTGTGTGAGCTTTGCTGGGAACTCAAATATTTTATTCTCTCCTCAGGTTATCCTTGCGTGTTGCGAAGTATACGTGGCATATCTGCTAGCCACCGAGCTCAGCACTCCGTTTCTCAACTTGGCTCTATATTCAAGTAAGCATTCCCATACATTTCTTGCCAGAATGACGCATTGCAGAGTTGAGCTCCTCATATTTATGGTTGATATTTTGCAGAAGAAGGTTCGGGCATGAATCTCCTCGGAAACGTTTTATTTGCGATGATGTTCTTCCTGGTAATACAGCATCTTTCCTCAGATTCATTCTTTAGCTCAATATTCATATATTTATGTTCAGGTGCGAGTATTCCCGATCCCGATTTACCTGTAAGCCATATTTTCCGAAATAAAAAAGTGTTTTGGGGGTTTTAAAACTGGGCAACGTTCAGAAATGCTAATACAGATTCGATTTGGTACATAGGTATTCGCTATATCAGTCTCTAGATTTCTTCGCAAGCAACGAACTTTCTTCACTACTCAAATACTGTTCTATAACAACGATATGTATCCCACCGGTAATTTTCTGTGGATTTTGCCTTAGAAGATGTGATTACTTATTATTCTTTTGCTAGATCTTAAACGCAGTCTGGAGCTTGGAGATAATAAAGAAAGCAACTGAGTTTTTATGCCCTCCGAAGGAAAAATCGTCGTAAGAGCTAACGTTTCACCAGCATCACTTTGTGAGCATTTGGAAGCACATTTCGATATACTCCCGGGATTTAGCATACATGATTCAAGGGGACAGTTTTCCATGCAACAAATGCTATATTCAACCAACCCACGAAGCTCATGATTCATGCGTGCTAAAAAATCAAGCACGCGAACGGGAAATTATCATATTGATGATAAGCGCCATTGCCTCCGCAAACGTGTTGCTGAGTTACGTGTTGCTTAGAGTATTGCCCGTCTTGGCAGCAGCAGTAGCAGATATATATATATATATATATATATATATATATATAGTACGCATCATGAACACATTCCCTCGAATGTGCAGTATGCGGTTATCTAACGCATGCGGATTCTAGCAACGTCCCATGACTTGTAACCCGGCCTGTATAACACTTGTGAATGCTTTATTTGTATGTATAGCGCGTAGAGAATCTTGTATTGTGGCAGCAGCAGCAACAGTATTTAAATGTAACAGCTGATAAATGTATACATGCATGTCAGCGATCTATGTGACTTGCTACTATAGCATACATAGCAGCAGGCATGGAGTTGCCTCTATACGATAGCAAATGACGTGATTGACATTCATCATACAGTATATACGTCTATATCTCTATCTACTGCTAGTTTCTGCCGTTACCTCGCTTTCATGAAAGCGGCTGCGGATCCTTTCTATCGTATCTTCATGTGACCAGACTTTGAGATCGAAGAGCCAGTTCGTCGGTGCGTGTATTAAGTTTCACAACTGTGTATGATGCATGCTGAGCTTAAAGATGTACTCTAAAATTTGATCGTGTGCAAGATTCGATAGAAATGTACTTTTCAATTTCTCTGCCGGGTAAGGAAGCCTTTCTATAGATCAAGTTCTGGCAGTGTATGATGAATCCGATCTCTCTGAACAGCAACAACTAGCCTGGGCCCTAATACAATCCACAGAAATCCTAAAAGATGGTTGGGCCTAAACCCACTCCCCTCCCCTCGTCCCCCACCTCTCGATACTCCTAGTCTGAAGCAGGTGTCGGCAGGACACGTACTTCAGTCAGGGCATCCGGCTCGAGGCATTTTTTCCGTTCCCGATTTCGAATCGCGATGGATTGTAATTTTTCCCTGCGACAGGCATTTTTTTATTTGGTCGCGGGAAATCGCATGGCGTTTTTCCAACAGTTGTTTGTCGCGTGTGCAGATAATTATTGCTTAAATGTGGCGTTCTTTTTTTCGACAAACCTCGGCAGGATGGCGTCCACGTGGACAGCACGTGCATGGGCTAGAGCGGACTTCCTCTGCGCTCGCTTCCCAGTTCTCTGGGCACTTACCAGCGCAGGTCGCTCTCCCCGATGGGTTTAGCGTCTGGATGAATTGCAGAAACTTGCCTTTGATTTCTTCGTCCCCCCTTTCCTGTGCAGGCCTGAAAGGTGCCCTGGGCGATCAGATCGCCCAGAGATTTGTGGAAGGGAAGAGCAATGCAGATCTTCGAAGAACTGCAGTTTACAGTTCAGTGAGACAATTTATTTCAATGGTTTGGGAATACTTCAACTCAACGCTCGCACATTTATTCAGCTACCTTCTCCGGCCTTTACCTTGGGGGAGTGCAGTATTTTGGTAGTTTGCAAGTGAGGGGGGAACTTGAGTTCGCTCATGTAACACAATACCTCCCTCCCTCCTTCCTCCTCTCCCGGCCTCCTTCCTCTCTTTCTCTCCCTCTCTCTTTCTCTCCCTCTTTCTCTCCCTCTCTCTCTCTCTCTCTCTCTCTCTCTCTTTCTCTCTCTCTTTCTCTCTCTCTCTCGCGCGCGCGCTCTCTATCTATCTATCTTTCTTTCCTGTGTGTATGTGTGTGTGCGTGTGTATGCGCACTGTCACGTATTCAATTTGATCGTTTATTGTAGTGCAATGCCGGCTTCTTGAGCACCTTTTTCCTGGAAGGAGCGCCGTTGCTGTTGTCAAAAAGGTCAATGTATAACGTATATTGCACAAAAATGCGCGAGCACATGCACACAAGCATCGAAATAAGCACAGCCACCTTGATCGGAAGACTGCGTTCGCTGATATTCCCATTGTATCTTGGGTATATCTATATGAGGCTGAATGTACTGAATGAGTGCGCCGTTCTCATTCTTCTTGTCCTTGTTCAATTCTTTGTAATATATTTAAACCAGGTATGTGTGGACCAGTTCGTGCACCTCCCCCTTGTGGCTTTCCCGTGCCTGTATCTCATAAAGGAGACCTTCATGCCGAATAACAAAGTAAGATCAAAGAAGGATTCACAAGCTTTACACTTGCAAGTGCCGCTGTTTAGTGAAGATCTGCAACCGGAGCACAACAATTCACGTTTTACTCCCGGTGATCAATCACCTCAGGTCGATCCATCCCAATCAATTCTCAGCCGTTCGTTCCAAAAGTATCGTCAAGAGGCGAAGGAGGTAGAAGACTTCCATACCGAATCATCGCTCCTAGCAATCCTAGAATGCTGCAAATTCGAACGAACGAAAAAATCGATATTTCGTGCTCTATATGACGATGATAGTTCCCGGAGGTCAGCCATAAATATGTGCCCTTTCATCATCAGGTGAACATTGCCTTATGGAAGTTTTGGATTCCCGCCACCACAGTTGGTGAGATTCATCACCCTTTTTTGACAGTACAGACTAACTTGAATCGTATACCTGTACGGCTAAGACTTGAGAGCGCTACCAACATCTACCTTTCAGGCTTCGCGATAGTTCCAACGCACTGGCGCATCCCATATAACAGCGG
Source organism: Bigelowiella natans CCMP2755 (assembly GCA_000320545.1). NCBI lineage: Eukaryota > Cercozoa > Chlorarachniophyceae > Bigelowiella > Bigelowiella natans. The sequence continues at coordinate 26,390 of ADNK01002980.1, read as the reverse complement.
ATTGTCATTAGCTTGGACAGTTATCCTTTCAAATATGCAAGCTAGACTAGATAGCGAGGGTTGAATACTTTGAATGTGATGATGATGATGCTGATGATGATGATGATAAATGCTCTCGGCGCGGGTACTACAAACAGCCTGGCGATAACCTGGCGTGAAGATCTAACACTTACTGTGCGAGATCATTGCTGCGCGAATGATGTGTCTAATTAGTAATATAGTAAAAATGCTCAATTATTTGCATGATATATACCATGCTAGCATGCTTGTATCAGATATTATACTATACGGCAGGTGTAATATGCTGTAGCCCTGCATGCATAAATGCGCAGCAAAACTTTAATATATAAAATGAAAATTCAAAGGAAGCTAGAATGTATGAGGATGCATGTACGTATGATCGACATTTGTAATATGGAATGCATGCGGTCGCAATATACATGTATCTAGCTATATTGCAGCGTTAAATTAGGGCAGCTACTCGCATCGATATAGATTGGTGCGTGGCCACATTTACATTGGCCAAAGAAATGCAATCAACAAAACAAGAAGCAATGGCAAAACCCCACGCGAGCACATCTCTGCTGTACATATGTGCCACATGACTATATTGTAACGATCTTACATCATACGCAGATGAATGATAGCGATCGCATAGCACGCATGGTACCACGAGATTCGTATATAAGTTTCTACAAGTCAAAATGTAATGATTTATCATCGAGCTGCATGAGGCGCCACTCGGCTGCTATACCTGCTGCTAATTTTGCAGCTACTATTCCCCAATAACTACTTCCAATCCTTCCTATGCGCCTCCGGATCTGCGCCCATAGGCGTCGATGATATTTTCCTCTTGAGCTCCTTAATCTGCTCGGACTCCTCCTGAGACAAAATACACCGTTAGATATCACTGTCATAGCTACTAGATTCGCACACTCTAAGGTGTGTATTATTACGTCCTCATCCTCATCTTTATCCTCCTCGTATATTTGGTTTGGCTGGGAATCCTTGTAGGCGTTTCCAAAGAACATCGGATCTGCTTTGGCCTTCTCGTCCCACGCCAGCAGCGCCTCCCTGGGATCTTCGTTGCGCAGATCTGTATGGGGTGGCGAGAGGAGGAAGGGGGGGGGACGGAGTATTAGGATAGCAAAGAGAATATGACACTTCGGTTGCAATCCAAGCAGCTTAACTACTAACGTCACGAGAAAGATTAGTGCGGCAGAACACGCCACAAAAAATCGCCTTACTCTTCTTCGCCATGCACTCCATGAGATGTGTGGTGAGGTTGTGCAGCCCGACGCGGCCTCCCGTCCCCTCCCCCTTGAGCGGCTCGAGGGGCTTCTTGGACGCCACTGGGTCCGCGCGCTTCTTCTGCCGTATCCGCTTCGGGTTCTGCGTCTCGGCGAACAAGGGCAGGGCGTTGGGGTTTTTGATGTGGAGGAACGTGGAGAAGTCCATGGCGCTCTTCCGTTTGGGCTTCTTCTTCACGCAGAGCAGCGCGCCATTGCGACTGAGTTCGGGGTCGTAGAGCACGCGCGTGGCGCCGTCCGAGCACCCACAGAATATCTGGTTGAGCTTTGCGTTCCAGATCACCCGCACCACGGACGCGCTGCATACCCTGACGCGTTGGACCTCTTTCCTGGTTTTACGGCTGAAGAAGACGAGCTCGCCGCCACGGCCGGCTTTCTTGTCGCCTGGTGCTTTGCCTGATGATGATGGGATGGGGAATGGTGCGTGAGGTGAGGGGGGCGGGCTGCACGATATCTAATGCAAGGAAAAGTGGGGGTGGTGGCAGTGTGATGGCAATGATGGCGATGATAATGATGATAATGATGATGATGATGATGATGATGACAATGATGATGACGATAGTGACGGTGGTGATTGTGACGATGATATCACATTCACCCCCCACCCGCCCCCCCTTCTCCCGGCCGGGGGGAGGAGGGGTGATAAGCTACAATGCTACCACGGATGGTGCACACAACGACAAAGGGACATTGTTGTGACAACAAACACCCACTCACTCGTTGTTCCGCAGATGATCAAATCGCCTTTGGGGCTGAACGCCACATCCGAGGTCGGGTAGTCGTTAGGGAGATCTTTCTTCCATTCCACCACAGGCTTCTTAAACTTCCTCACGTCCCAGAGCTTCAGCGTGCCGTCCCCCCCCCGAGAGGCCAGAGCGCGGTTGTCGCTGGCGAAGACTACGCAGGACGTCTCCGTCTGCGGCTCGTGGGCTTTGTACACCTTTTTCTTAGCGCGGGGGCTGACCCGCTGCTGTTTCCGCTCCCATATCTGCACCGAACCCATCTTACGAAAAAGAAGAGGGAGGAGGAGGGAATAGAAGGGGGAATTGCCACATAATAAGTAAAGTAATCATCACAAAAATCAAGCGAAGAAGAGACGATGATGATGGCAGCGGCGATTTATATTATATATATATATATATATATATATATATGTGTGTGTGTGTGTGTGTGTGTGTATAAAAATATAGGCATACAAACGCGACCGCTGCCAGGAACTAACGCGGGCTGCTGCTGCTGCTGCTGCCGCTACTTTCCCCCATCCCTCTCAGCCAACCAAAAAGAACACCATCACAAAAAAGTCTTCCCCGTACCCGTCCTGCGCCCGCAATCATATCGCCGTTGGGAGAGAAGCAACACGCTGTCACTGGCACCCGCTTGCCCCCCCCCCTGGGTTTGAGCTTGATGTACTCCTTACTACGTCGCTCTGTGTTTACGTCCCATATGCGCATGGAGCCGTCCTCTGATGCTGTGAGGAATTCGGCGTCATTCTTCGGGTTCCAATGGCCGTCGGTAAGCGCCGCGACGTGCCCCACGGTGTGCTGGAGATCGTGGATGTACATGTCGCCCCGGTTGTATCTGATAATACAGATAGTGATAGTCGTGTTAAAAAAAAAAGTGAGAGGCGGAATAGACGTGAAAAACAAGAAATGAGCACAATGCTCATAACATCGCTACAGCTGCACGTTTGGTGCTTACTCGTGCTCCATGTGGCCGTCTCGCGTGAAGATGGAGGCGCAACGGTAGCCGGTGATGCAGAGGAACTTGCCACCTTTACAGTATCGCAGCTGCCTGATGACATGCCCCTCCTTCGGCTCTAGCTCGCGGAAGTTCTCAAGTGTCCGCGTCATCCCCGCAAAGTCCCACATTTTCACCGTATAGTCATATCCTGGGAACAATAGCAAGAAGAAGAGAAAGGAGAAGCGATAGAAAGAGATCACCAGGTGTGCGTACACACACACACACACACACACACACACCATCGATCTGAAGTGAGTACTTCAACTACAACTACAACAACTACTACTACTACCTCCAGTTAGCAGGCGGCCGCCTCGAGGGTCGAGCCCCATGGCGGAGATGACCTTCTGGCCATGGTTAAGCACAATCTCACAACTTACAGGCAGCTGCAGTTTCTTCAAATTTGCCATGGTCGCATCGATCTGGTCCTATCAATCACGTGTGTCCCCATAGATGATCAGTCTTTCCAGCAATATCATCACCTTACCCTCATAAACAAACTGATTCGATGTGTTAACCCTATCATAGAGAGCAAACCTGGCTTGCGCTCGGCTGCGTAAAGGCCTCCAACTTTCGTTTCCGATGAATGTCTTTGCCCCCGTCGTCCTTCTTCGCGCCAAAGGAAGCTGGAAGTGACGACATCATCTCCTCAGTGGCCTTTGCGATCTCCTCTTTCCTTTGCGCGGCGGCCGCTGCGCGTTTCTCCCGATCGAGTTCCATCTCCGCCTTCAAGCGTGCTTCCTGTAAGGAAGGGGAAAGAAAATGAATCTTCTTGGGATACCGTAGCCACCAAGCGAGGTTAGGGTGATTGGGTAATAGGCAACACCACTGATCCCGCCTTTGCCGCGATGACTCTCCCTCTCCCTCTCCCTCCCTCCCTCCCCCCCCCCCGCCCCAAATCCTTTTTTTTCACTCCCATCATAGCTTTGATATAAGAGATGGCGGGATTCTACAACAAAAAATGGCCATCAAGATGCGAGAGCCTTCCTGCGCTCAAGAGAGAAATCTCCGCTTCAGTGTACATCTACTATGACCTCTTTCTCCCGCTCCCGCCTAGCTGCTGATCGGTCTCCATATTTACTCTGGTGGGCTCTGAACTTCTGCGAGCGCCTGAGCGCCGCCATTTCCCTATCGTTGTCATCCATGCCGCTGTCTGTCCTTCCTCCTCGGTGGATGTCCTGGGCTAATTCGCGGAGATGAAGGGAAAATAGCTTAAGACGTAATCTTCGGATGAGGAAAGCGGGAATAACGGGCGTTAAATATAATTTATCGTTTTTGTTGATGTCGTAGGTAACTAATACACCTCATGATTTACATTCAATTGCAAGTTACATATTATGTCGGCTAACTTGCACGGAGCGCATTCCATCCGCTGGTGCTTTTAGGGGTAATATTTTGTCTGGAGGGGGGGGCAGATTCCAACCGCCAACAATGTGGTCCTCCTTCATGCTGCTTGTTTCTGCGCTGTTTCTCCTCACCCGGGCCGAGGCACCGACTAACCCCCGTATCTACTCGGATCGCAAGGCTTGGGGGTGGTGCGGCTGGGCTCAAGGCCTTCCAGGAATGGACGACAGCGAATGCAGGAAGAAGTTTCCTCCATTGTTTGATAGAGAGTTTCGCTGCCCGATTGTCTTCGATGAGAAAGGTATCACTCGCAATTCGTAAAACGAAGTAGTTTCCGCCCAGGGAGGATGTGGAATAAACTCTATGTTCAGTATCCTAATCCGCCGCCCCCATCCCCCTTCATTTTCAGGACAGGGATTTGGTGATCCAGTTGCGAGCGTGGGCGAGGCTATGAAGCGTATGGACGAAACAGAATTGAAGGATTTAGATCTTCCTCCCACAGCTAGATTCGCTGCAATTGTTGTGCGGCGAAGTTCATCTGGTGGCGATGATGGAGGGAACTACTGGGTTCGCTATATCGGCCTCAACGCCTCCTCCCCTTATGAACCGTGGTCGAGCTCCAAAGTATTTGCCGCTGCCAATGCTGCCGGGCGTCTCCAAGAGGTTTCTCAGGGAGAGATTGGCCTACAGGCGTTTGAAACTGGGAAGGGAAGACAACTTGCGGATTTAATGAGCATCGTTACATCGTATGATCACACAATGAACATGACATCAAATAGCCTCGGTGCATATTTCCATTCTATTGGAGGCCATCGTGAGGCCAATGAGTACATTCATCGTGTTCTTGGGTCCCCAGATATTGAAAGCTTCGGAGGGAATTACGGGGAAGCACCCCCCCCCAGTCTCAACTACAACTTCACAGTTGATAACCGTACGTTTTTGCACCTTCCCATATGGCCAGATCCAACACCCTCGCCCCCTCTTTCAAACTATATGAGTGCGGTAACGATGGCAACCTGGCTGAAATCAATAGTCCTAGCTCGTGAGGACAGGCTAAATGGAAACGTACGATGGGAGGACGCCCGAGATGTGCTTTATGGAGCAGAGAAGTCTTCTATGTTCCCAGACCTCCAGTGGGGAGGAATGTCTATTTCCTCGGATGTATACATGCAAGAGGCCCTTAACATTAGCCTAATAGATTCGCTGTCCCGAGGCAGATGGAGGATATTTTCAAAGTTTGGGTTCGGGTTCACCACGGTGCGACAGCGATACGAAACAACACTCAATTCCTACCTCTGCGCGCCGGTTCTCGACGATATGGAAAGCCCTGTTCCAAATAGGGGGCTCGAGGTATTCGTAAGTGGTACGGTCGCCGATAAAACCAAAGATCGAGCTGCAGACGCAAAGATGCAGGATGCAATGCGAAGAATCATGCACCATCTCCAAGCTAATTATGGTGGTATGGAGGTTTGATGGATGAAAATCTCCCAATATTCTGTGCTTCGCACTTATACTACTCCCAAAGTTGTTTGTCATATGTATTCAAATCAAAGTACACGTGCATAGCAATAGACCATGCATATTTAGACAGCAAGACCATGGCAGAGAGCGTGGCGCGAGTCAGATGGGTACATGTTGGTTTGTTACAGCCACATTCGTGCAAACGTGACGCAAATATACCTATACAAATACGATACTATTTGACAACAGATGCAACGTATTTGTACTAGCATGCCTAGCGTATTTTACGCTGCATTTTAGCATGTCTGAAGGCCAAGTACACCACTACACCCTGCTACGGAAGGCATGCTTGATCAAACACTGTGTGCAATTTCAAAGCATCGATGCAACATATAGAAACATTGCGTCAGTAGCTATAGCGTGCGATGCCAGACGACATGCACAGATAGCGAAAGCCTCACCATCTTCCATTGCATGGATTCTTTCATGGCAAGTTATACACGTGGAGATGGAGTGCATTTGATGCATGAATCTGCTCGTCGCGGGCGCAAACAACAACATTGCCTTTGCAAGCGCATGAAACACGTGTTCGACTAACTAATAAGCGATTTGATCGGTGTAGCCGCAGCTTTGCACAGCTTTCTAAGCCCAGCTACGATGTCAATTAGGATAACAATTGGAAATTTTAATTTCATTACACCCATCTTATATGTGTATATCTATTAATAAGTGACATACATGTTATAATTCGTTACATGGTGCATGCTTTACAAAGTAAGCCAGTACTGTCCTTACATGCCATGTCTCCTCTTTCTACAAGGATCAAAGGGACTTGGTTAAAGCATCATGCTAGGTTCAACAGAGGAGAGGAGCAGCTGCAGTCAATCAATCCATTATTATTATTGCTTTTCGATTTGTTCATCGATTTGTTCATCCTTCTCTAGCGACGCACTACTAATGGTCAATCATGCACTTATGCATGCAGGATTCTTTCACCCTCTGCTAACCAGAGAGGATCGGATGATGATGTGACACATATCATCATGTGCAAATATTCTAAGCGTTGGAACGGTGTACTCTACGAACCTGTTGCTTTTCAGAACAAAGATGGCTAATGACCATAATATAGACACAGTGCTTACTGCATACTACACAGTGTTCACTGCATACTAGTGTCTATTGTACCTAGTTAAATGTAATCTTCAAAGCGATTAAAATGACAAAGAAAATAAACTGTACGATTAAAATTCACTTGTAACAGTTCGAGAAAGGTTGGTTTTGAGAATTATTAAAAAAGGGTCTTAAAAGCTATGAACTGTTTAAAATTTACTAGTCACTATACATGAGAAAGCAACGTACAGTCTGTTCCCGGAAGAAATAAATTTTGTCGATACAGACGGAAATGCTCAATACGAATGTTTAGGGGGGAGCGATCAATTGAAGGATATCTCCTTCCAATCAATGCTGTCATGATCCCCGTCATGAAAATCGTCACTTACGACCTCCATCACGTCCTCAATTTTTCCGTCGTACTCGGAAACGTTACTGAAATGTCGTGGAGAGGAATCAAGAATCCTTTGAGTTGTGTTTAGAGGCTTCACTTTCCAATTGATTTTATCCTGATCCTCTGTATCAACCGCGTCAATGATGTAATCCATCTCGTCCTCGATGAAATACTCAGAAACCTCACCGGAATGGCGAAGTGAGGGGACGAAAACCCTTTGGGCTGTCACCGCTTTAGCTTCTAACAACGCATCATCATTCGCAGGCCAGAGAAAAGAAACGAATTTCCGGAGGATGATGGCAGTGTTACGAAAAATTGTCAACGAACAAGGCCAATCTGACATCTTATGGGGCCGGATGGAAGGAAATTCCACACGTTCAAACGTGAAGGTGGTCTCAATTTTTGGTGTATTTGGAGAATGCCGTTCAAATCGCAGGAATTTTGCATTTTGGCGATGTCTCATGCGTATTCCATCCAATGGCAATTGAGCCAAGTTTGTTCGATCTCCTGTGCACTCCCCAGTGAAACATCGGATCTTTTGCCCGAACGACCTTTGCTCAGTTTGCCGTTCGTGCCGTAACCGCCTTTGTCTCCGCACGGGCTCCGCCAAGAGCAATCTTGTGCAATAAGTGAGCTTTCGGATCTAGCAGCTCTCAGCTCCACCTAATCGAAAGTGCAAGTCACGGTGTTCCATCTGTGCGTTTTGAGCGGAAAACATGTACATGCATTGAAAGAGAACCAAGCAAGCTTTTTGGCGGAGCCCGTATTCTCGTCTACTCAAACGTGGCCACGTGCACAACATGTATTTAAGCCTCGTCGATTCCCAATGGGTTTTGAGGCCGAGAAGATGTGGCGAAACTGCTTTCAGAGGGATTTTATTTCTGCGACAAGGCTTCGAAAGTTGTCGTAGTAAGGATTACCCAGACGTTTCATCCCGGCTTCTCTGTCTGTCACTCGCCAGTCAGAGATTTGGTATTACGCCGTTACGCAAACGAACACCTGCAATCGTTATGTCCGTGCTCTGGAGCACAGCCGAAAGACATGAAAGATATCATTATTATGTTCTTCCAAAACTCTGACTACCTCTTCAACAAGATTAATCAGCGGAGCCTGAGTTTCTTCCCGTCCGACGTGACGGACTTGCAGGCCGTTTTTGCACATGAGACACCACCAGATCGCAGCATCCTTCCCGTGCTCTCCCTCCTTCCTCGGAGGAGAGATCATCCTCATTCCGGTGACGAGGGCGAGCATGGGCATGTGGTCATGAAGGGTTATAAACTCGCTTCAAAGTGCAGTTCTTTGTGGTAGGCCGCCTGCACCATCGATCATTCCTCGTTTGACATCGGTAGAGGCCCCAAAACCTTTTGTTCGGATAGCCTGATGATAGCCCACGAAGGAGATGCGATTACACCGCGAATCGAATAAACTTTCATTCATCTCTGGATTTGCATACAAATCAATATTTAACATTCCTTTAAGTCCTAAGTTTTACCATAATTTCATGCCTCTCAGCGGTTAATCCGATCATTTTGCGGATGACGGACAAAACTGTCACAGCTGTCAAAATTTGTTCAAAGAAGTTTGGACTCGTGGATTTCTGTGCATTGTTGCATAGACAATCAAAGTGGTGATCTACATTTCTGATACGATTGATCAATCGGATGTGGGTAGTATGAAAAGGAAGATATCAAAAGACGCTCAAACGAAGCTACGAGCCAAGAGTGGTAAAACCATCAACAATCACTCAAGGATCTATTGGGGCAACCCCAATTCTTGAAGATGGGAGCAGAGGCAAATGTAAATACTTCGAGGAGAGTTAGAATTGACACTTAATTAGAAAAGGCATGCTCTTATGAATACTTTCATGTTTGATGAAGCTTATAGTAATGTTTTGTCCTCGCGTAACCTCGTCATTACACACTGGCTGAATTAAGGTCATAATTAATTCTACTTGACAGAAATGGTAAAGTAGAATAGACTCTCTTTCGATATGTGGGCTGCGACATGCGAGTGGATGTGGAAATTAGTAGCAGTATTCGAGTAATAAAATACATCTGCATGCAGGATCTACAAGATTGCATTTTGTTGTAATCAGCGCTTGCAGACTATGAAGGTGGTGGTACTAACACTCTATATTTACTTCTTTTGGGCGTTGAATTGTACCGATGTAGTTACAAACGGCGTATATCTACGATTGAGCCGACTCGTACATGTCCAGCAAAATCGCGCTATGTCAAATAAAGCATAATGTCTTGCCCGGGATATAACATAAAAATAGTCCGCAAGCACCAATAAACTTACTGGGTCATTAAGAAGTGCCACAGCTAGCGCTAGCATTCTAGGAAGTAATGGAATGAAATGTGTACTATAAATGACTTTATATGCATAGCAAGAGGGGGAACATGAAAAAGTACATGGTTATCGCACGTGCTGTGGAATGTAAACGCATGCATGTCTAGATGTAAATGTAGGCAGAGCCAGAAGCAAAATTATACATTGCGCTCAGCGGTACGTAGCAAATCACAAGGCCCAACGATGTAGTGTACAGGTTCGAATTATGTCTAAAAAACTTGTGATGCATGTCGTCTGCCGCCATGTTAGACCGAAGAACGAAAAGCGGCACTGCCTTTATTTCGATCATTGTGTCCTAAGGACGGAATGCAGATTACGGCTTGTTCCCCTCATTTGCAGCGACAGGGTGAAGTCGGAAGATCCGTTGTTCCAGGTTATCCAGATCCCCAGAGAGTCTTATCAGCAGCTCGCCCTTCTTTCGAGCTTCCGCTAATAATATCAAATTCATAAATGGCTGGCAAACATCGAGGATTTCGAATACTGATGCAGAGGCGGATATGAATCAGCTGCGGTGAATACCATGAAAATTCTTCCCTCCCTCCTATCTCTCTCTCTCTTTCTCTCCTCCACTCACTCCCTCTATACCCATGTCTCTGTGTGCTACGCAGCATGCAGGCTCTTACCCTGGCTCTGGGACGGCAGCGAGATCTTCTCTAGCATAGCCCGCACAGCTGGAGAAAGCATAATGAAGTCAGGAGGGGGCAGGAGGACGCGACCAAACGTCACCGCTGATGCTCAATACAATGTAGAACCTCTGACTTCCTGCAGGGTTTTTCCGTCGTCCTCGGACCAGAAGGGCCCTCTCCCTGTTGTTTTCGAGTGCTCGTTCTTGAGCGTCGCTGCCGATGATTCGTTCTGAATCTGGCGACCTGCTGCCAGCGGCCTTTCCTGCTGCTCCCACGTGCATTCGATGCAGCGGCTCCTGCGTGGGTATATATGCTAATGTTATGTGTTTCATCATCTGCGCTGCTGCCTCTTTTCGTGAGTCATCAACATCCCACGAAACAGAAGACGGATATTCGCGGGTGTGGATGGTTACTAGCCCCCCTCCTGCATGATGGTGATATTCGAGAAGATACATCTATCCGATTGTCAAACTCAAATCTATCCCCCCCCCCCCCCCCCCTACCCTCTATCTCTTTCTCTCTCTTTGTGAAAAATATATGATTTATAAAACAGACAGTCAAGTATTATGCCACCCACAGTGTGTGGTTGTTCTTTCTGCCGCAGAGCCTGCATGTCCAGATCTCCTCCTGCTTCAAGAGAGGCGCAGCGCCGGGGGAGGAAGACATGGAAGGGGGGGGGGTCGGCAACCAAGTTCCTTTACCGACGTCTTTTTCGTAGAATGAATTTGTCCGTAGCTGAATGAGGTAGTTTTCCAATTCCGTCGCGCGTTGTGAGCAGTCGTCCCATCCCTCTCATGGTGCGGAGGAAGAAAGAAGGGACGGGGAGGCGATAGGTGGGAGGACGCGTAGCAACGACGACGAACGCTCACGTTAGTGTTATGTGTCAATATCATGAATGGGCAAACTGATCTCAAAGCTAACATATTTAGCAGCGATGTTGAACTCGACGGCTAAGTATTCCAACACACACTACCGATTTACACATGAAACAACTATGGACTCATCATCATCCATGGTAAAAGCAACGACAAGTAATACTTTCTAGGCTGCTGCTCATCATCAACATCACATCCATACTGCACTTTGTATTCTCTATAGATCTACCGACCTCATCTGCGATTTCGTGGAACGAATCGCTTACTTTGGGGGGGAAGGACCTTTGACCCCCCTCCTCACCCCCACTCTCTCCCTGACAATTACCGCATCAAGGATGAGGTTCAGCACGTATGTGCTTGCGAGCGTACGTTATACAGGGAGCGAGCAGTATTGAATTCGTATAATCAATTGAATTAAACAATGCAGTTAGCGCAGGATCTTTGATGACGGAATAATCTCAAGGATGCTTCGATTTGTCGCCATTTCATGCTGTCATTATTCACCATTTACATTACCTTCTCACCCTCCCCCGAGTAGTTGTTGTTGTTGTTTTCCCCAACATCCGTTTGCATAGGAGAGGTTGCTCCGCCACCCGAGCTGCGGCTACTGCACTCTGAATCATCGGCGATCTTGTTCCATCTATCATAGTCAATACCACGTTGCTGCGCAGCACACAAAAGAAGAATTAGGCTGCTACCAACAAAGTGCACATACACCTGGTGAGAGGAAAGGGGGGGGGGAGGGCACGGCCATGTGGGGTAATTTGCAGTCTCTCTCCAAGCATCTAGATGTTCCGAATTTTGTCGTATATTTAGGATGTTGCGGTGCGAAAAAGACCATGGTTTGGTTTGCTACGAGGGTTTTGTTGCCGTGGAATTCGTAGAAAATCGGCTGGTCAGAAGAACACAAGCAACACGAACAACAGTGCAGAAAACAACCACCACGAAATCGCTCGTGAGGAAAACACAACAATACTGAAATACGTACACTTGCTTTTTGGGCGTCTTCAAATTCGATGTGCAAGGAAGAAATATGAACAGAGAGGGAGGCAAATCTAGCATGTTCCATCGAGGATCCCGAATCTTGTGTTCCTCCTCTCTCTCTCTCTCTCTCTCTTGGCAATAAAACCCCGCACTGTAGAAATCTCGTCGGTCATCTCACCTCGGAGGTTGTAGTAGCAGCAGCTGCAGGGTTCTCTCTCCTCTGCGCTTCTACGGAGATATTAAATGGGGAAAATGCGGTCAGTGAAGCCAAGGATCGAATATGTCGCGCTATTATGCCTCAACCGTAATTATTATATGCTGCGCATGATGTTGATGTGTGTGTGTCTGTGTGTGTGTGTGTGTGTGTGTGTGTGCATCATGCGCCAAACCCTCTTTTGCAATTTGCCGAAGCCGCGTAATATTGCCCAACTCCTCCGTATTGAGCAACATCTAAAGCAACAACAACAGGCACAACAACAACAACAATCCCAACAAACGTGAGCACACACGATATCGATATCAATATAGCATGAAGTAGGGGCTCCTGCGTAAAGACACTGAATCTTTCTTTCTCTGCTTCTTCTTTGTCGCCCAGCAACGCAACGACATGCGCTGAAACGACCTTTTCGGCGTCGCTGCCCTCCGCATCAGACGCGTACAAGTTACGCCATCCACCTCCTCCAATGTTCTTCTCGTCTGAAGGAGAAGGGGGAGGGGGACCCTGCCACCATTGTGTTTATCGATTGAAAAGCCAGAGCACACACACACACACACACACACACACACACGCCGTTACTACTACTAGCACGTCATTGCACTGACAATAGCATGCATATCGCGACAAGTAACGATGAGACCCGCAACAGCGAAAGTCAGCATTATCCTCTAGAAAGTGTGCTTTGCTTTAAAAGCTGACCATCGTCTTTTCAAAATACACCACCACCAGCATTTCGGCACGATAGTACCCACTTTCCTTAAAAAAAACTATTATCATCGCTACTACTACTATATACTGTTACTACCTGTGATAGCTGGAGCCTGCTGCCCGTAACACGCCCCCCCCCCCGCAGATTTCTCACTGATGACGACGACAACGACGACGATGAAGCGCTGTTTGGAGCCCGTCCTTCGTCTCGACTGTCCTGCATGTCCGCTCGGGCGATTTGAGGGTTTGGCTGATAATACCGCAGCACACGAAGCAGGGATCAGAGAACAGTCGTCACCAAACAAACACATAGAGCGCTGCCACTACTACTACTACTACTACTACTACTACCACTTCTACAACAACTACAACTACCGCTACTACTACTACTACTACCCCTCTCCCAGCAGAGCAAACATTTACAACAAATATCATTTCATATTCAGTGCGTAGGAACGGGTTACTTACCATATGGACCTCGTCTAATTGTCCGCCTTTTTTGTCCATTCTTCGCCCTCCTCCTCCTCCTCCTCCTCCTCCTCCTCCCTCTCCCCACCCTTCATCATCTTTGACGAGCTCATCCTCGCTGATTTCCACAACCTCTCCTAACGGCTCCTCCAGTGCACCGCCAGCGTCCTTCCCTCCCCCCTTATTCCCCGCACCGCGTCCTTTCCCCTCATCAATGGCCAGTTTCGCGAGGTGTGCGGTGACCTCCTGTGTTTCTAGCAGCTGTCGCAGCTCGGCTACATAGAGAACGCGTTTGTCGTCGATCGAGATCTGGCAAAGGTTAACGACACCAAAATAAATCTTAAATCAACTATGATGACGACGATGACGATGATGACGATGATAATGATAATGACGATGATGATGATGAAGAGGGCAGAAATAACTCCAAAGCATGAACAGACACGATATCATGATCATGATCATCATCATCGTCATCAGCAGCTCCGAGTGGAGAAGAGACCTCGCAATCGCCTGGAAGACGTGCAAAGAGGGAGGACTTGAGGTGGAAGAACCGCAGACTTCCATCGCTCTCTTCATCATATCTGTCAACAACAATTCCCTGTCATCATCGTGCCACGAAGCAGGGCCAAACCCCACTGGTTTCCCAACCCTTTATAATCAAATTCGAGACTCCGTGTGTATATATTTATATGCATATATTCACATGCTTCATTTCGTTTCTCATCCCCTCTATCTAAGCTTCCAGCGCTCCTAGCTGCTACAACCCGCCGTGTGGTAGTAGTAGTGCTAGCAGTATTAGTAGTAGTAGTAGTAGCAGTAGTAGTAGTACACCACGCTCTCTACCTACCTTACAATCGGATTCCCATGCAAGTAAAGAGCCTTTAGGCCGCGCAAGTTGTCGAAGCTGTACGGCTTGATAGATTTGATGCAGTTGTGGGAGAGATCGAGGTACTCGAGCTTCGTCAGCGGCTCGAAGTATCCGGGGTAAATATCAGCCAGCTTGTTCCCCGAAAACGAGAGGTACCTGCAGCAGAGCAAAGGGGTGGCTCTCAAAGAGGCGATCGAGGGCGAGACTTCTGTGTTTTCTTTTTGTGTGTTCCCTGCCCACCACAACGCGACGACGTCATCGCAGAACGTCGTTGATATCTACTCGGCGATGGCATTGGGCGGATCGCGTTCTAACCTATACTTCCGGGATAATCCATAGCTCTATTGTTTTTATTAACGTTATTTGTTGTTGATGATGATGTTGTTGTCGTTGTTGCTGCCCCACAACTTATCTCTCCCGGGATCGTGACGAATGGGAGAGGAAAAGGAGGATAGAATCAGGGGGCGGACTACAGACAGACGTTACTACTTTAGGTTTTTCTGGTTGTTGAAAACGCCCTCCGAGGCGTCCTCGATCTCGTTGTCGTCAAGATTGAGCGTCTCCAGTTTCTCGAGCTTACGAAACCTTACCAGAACAACACAAGACGCGGCAACAACTTAGCATGAAGAGAGCTGGATTATATAATAGTAGCTAGTCGTGATCCCCCCTTCCCTACATGCATAAGTGTTGACTGCAGAAGGAGAGATGAGCGCTCATAAAATCCAACTGCACATCATGTAAAGCGGCATCATTTTATTTCATATTATTTTCTTTTCGCTGCTCTCCCCATCCCTAATGCGATGTGCATTGTCGGTTACGTGCTCTGCTGCAGCAGCTTGATTTTGTTTTGGGAAAGGTGCAGGTGAGTGAGGGCGGAGAGCGGGTCAAATGCGAAGGCCGGCAGCTTCTCGATCTAGCACATTTGGATGGCCGGAAAGGAGGAGGACAACAACGTTACAAACGAGGCCAACAAGTTAAGATAGACGAGCATTAAGACTGCTACTATACATTTATTTATTGTGTGTGTGGGGGCCTTACCCTTCAACCTCTAGCATTTATAACATGTAATAATGACCGTTCGCACACCCATCATCCATGCAGGGCATAAACAGCGGGTATACCACAATCGCACCTGGTTGGCGTGCAGACTCAGGAACTCGAGGCGCGCGCAAAACTTGAACGCGCGCGGCGATATCCTGGTGATTTTGTTGTCGAAGAGGCTGAGGTGCTCCAGGCCTACGAGATCGTCGAAGACGTTCGGCGGTATGCGCTCCAGGAGGTTTTCAGACAGCGACAGGGAGCGCAGCCGCTGTAGCCCGACGAAGAGCGCCAGGTCGAGCTCCGTCAGGAAGTTCTTGTCCAGCGCGAGGTGCCTCAGCTCCCGGTTGGACTCGAAGAAGGGGGGGGGCAGGTCTGATCATCGATGCGATGCAGCAACAATAAGGCGGTTGAGAGTTATTCACGTGTGCGTGTGTGTGTGTGTGTGTGTGTGTGTGTGTGTGTATTGGTGCGCTTGTTAAGATCAAATAAAGAGTGGAGGGTTAGGCGAGTATTGCCGCCTCATACACTATATCCAGTGCCGCAGCAGCAGCAGCAGTAGCCGTGCACTACTCTGATAAGAGCGGCTGCTTCTAGTCCAGTACTACCACTACTACTTCAACATTACTTTGCAACTGGTTTCCTTCTAGTCGTAAGGTTTTCAGCTTTACAAGCGGCCTGAGCAGGTGCGGAGGGAGATGTCCCTGCAGGGCGTTTTCGGAGAGAACGAGGGTCTCCAGGTTGTTGAGGCTGCTGAATAGCGTGGTGTTCAAGCTCGATAGGTGGTTGCGCTGCAGGCTGAGGTACCGCAGCTTCGAATTCCTAAGATCCATCATTATAACTCATCAAACGGTGCTTAACGTACCATCATCAAGAGAATAACAACCACGGCGTCATGCATAATTCATATATACCTATTGTTCTCACTAATGCCCTCTCCCCCCCCCCCCCTTCCCCTCCCCCACTCAGCACGCAGCAGCCGACTCACATTGAGAAGATGGCTCCCGGTAGCGCGCTGATGCAGTTGAAGGATAATCGCAGCCAAACCAGCTTCCCACTGAAGTAGAACACACGCTCCGCAAGCGAGCTTAGGTCGTTACCCTGCAGCGACAGCATCCGTATGGCCCCACAGCCCCAAAATGCGCGCTCATCCAGCGAGGAGATTCGGTTGTTGGCGAGGTTTATACGACGACACTTGGGGAGGAAGTCGAAGAGGGAGTCGGGAATGGTGGCAATCAAGTTGTCGTTCAGGCTCAGCTCCTCCAGATCACGGCATGACCGAATCTTCATTATTAGCCAATCAGAAAAGCGAGGGAGGGAGAGAAAGGGGAGCGAGGGAGAGGGAGGGATAAGCCAAGTGAAAGAGGGCAACGTGTACGCGGAAGGAGGGGTAGGACGAGGAGAACGGAGAGGGCAATTACCAGCGCACGGTCCAGGTGATGTATCATATTTCTGCTCAAGTCCAAAGACCTGAGCTCAGTGAGACTATCAAAGATGGGGGACTTTATGGAGGCATGGGAGAGCCGGTTATTGCTCAGCGACAGGTTGCGTAGCTTGGGGTTGTTTGCAAACTGCTCCACATCTAGCTCCTGGAGGACATTGAAGTCCAGCTTCAAGACCCTGCGTGGTGCATACGAAGTGAAACAATGCATGTGATGCTCTCTCCCTTCCCTCCCCCCCCCCCCCCGTATCTCTCTCTCTCTCTCTCTCTCTCTCTCTCTCTCTCTGTGTGTGTGTGTGTGCAACCACGGCGCCATCATCATACCTCAATTCTGGCGCATACTCGAATAGGTCGCACGGCAGCTCTGCAAGGGAGTTAATGCTAAGATCGATATGCTCCAATCGGCAGTTCTGCTTAAGCATTTCGAGTTGAAGCATGTCTAGTCGGTTATCCGATAGATTCAAGCGCATCAATTGCGACTGTCCCACCTATTTTCAGCCAGCGAGAGGAAATAGACCGGTCATGAAAACGTGCATGGCATTTGTCTTTGTACATTGGCGGTGTATTAGCTATAGAACAAATGGCGGAATGACGTAGCAGTGATAGAGAAGTAGTATTATGGTTGTAGTAGTAGTAGTTTGTGTAGCAGTAGTGAGGAGCAGTATCGAGTAGTAGCGAGTTGCGATATAGAGATAGTACCAATCCGCCGACCGGAATACTGGCGATGAGGTTACGATCCAGGCGTAGTTCGCGCAGTCGATGTAAGCAACTTACAAATCCAGTGGTAACTGTAAACAAAGAGCGAATTCATCTTCTCTGAGCCCCATCATCATTGTTCTCACTCCCCTCCCAACCTTTCTCTCTCTTTCTCTCTCTCTCTCTCTCTCTCTCTCTCTCTCTCTTTTACCCCTACATTTCATATATATGTAAAGGTACGTTTGGATATGCGATTCACGGAGAGATCCAGTCTATGCAAGTGCTGCAGCCCCTCGAAGGCGCCACTGGGAACACTCTTCAGCTGGTTTTGTCTGAGGTTGAGGCGTTTCAGAGACGAAAGGTGTGCAAAGCCACCCACTTTCAGAGAGCGAAGTCCATGGAGAGAAAGATCAAGATGCTTCGTATCATGCGGTAACGCGCTCAGATCTAGGGATTCTCGAGCGGAATGTCGCTGTCGCTGCTCGCCTTTGTCCAGCAGGCCCGATGAGACTGTCGCTCTCCCGTATCTCCTACCATCCTTCTAACAATGCACGTCAGGCACGCGGAAGTCAATCATTTTGGTGTTAAACTTCAGATCAATGCTGCGTGTGCTCTAGCAAGCATTAGTTAAGCGTGCATTCAACCTCAAAGACGACGTGACAACCGAGCGTGACGACCAGCAAGAAGAGTGCAACAAAGCGCTTTTCACAATGGCCAGGGGGGGCACCAACATCACTGTTCCTATCGAAGTCCCCCCCTTGTATTTTCATGTTGACAGAGAGTCGTGGAAAAGCATGCACGTTGCTACGAAGGCTGGCTATGGTGGCGGGAAGGCATTTGCTCCAGCTCCAGGAGGTGTGGGAGGTCTGTCTTTGTTGCGTTGCGATGTCCGTTGTAAAAACGAATTTTAGCCCTGTCTCAGACCACTTTCGCCCATCGTTTTGCGATCCTTACATGAGCCGCTTGTTCTTTCTTGTCGCATCACTGTTTCCCCGGACCAAAAAGGTAAGTGGCCTGCTGCAGAAAGAACTCCTGGGAAAATATGAAGTCTGGGGATTTCTTCAAGTTGCTGCTGGCGTATTTCTCAAGTTTTACTTTGACGCAGGATATAAATCGCAGGGTTTTGATTCGATTCCGGTCCATGCAAGGGATGGCGTTAGTATTTCCAATTCTTTCCACCCCCTAAAATGGCTGCTGGTGTTCTCTTTGCCTTCATCCTCTGCCACGTGGAAGGGGTCATTCATAACACCCCACATCGCAGGGAACTAGTGTATGGCAACGGGAGCAGCAGTAAGGGTTGCAATCTAGTCAAATCGACGACTGATGGGAAATTTCATATGGAGAAGGAGTTCGAAGATCCAGTAAAGCATTGCCTGACAGGGCCGCCTGCAAAAGATGGATTCGGAGCTCATTATACGTTATTTATGACCGCTGTTGCATTTGCTGCGAAAAATAGAATTACATACTGTCATACCCCCGGATCGCACGTGGCTCATGCGCAGGACAATGATCAATTAAAGATATTGATGGGCTTTAAGGCTGGTAATTGCTCCAAATGCGATCGAGAAAAGCATGGTTATTTCCATTGGGTGAATGAGGACCCTGAAGCTTATTATACTCCCTGCGTGAGAAATTACTTGCGGGAAAAGTATGATGCTGGAGTTGAAACTCTTAACCTTCAGTCAACATTTGGCAGGGACGAAAACACTACTGTAATTGCTGTACATATTCGCCGAGGAGATATCGATGAGGAAACTAACCACGGTAATAGGTATGTGAAGATGTCTGCTTTCGAGAGAGGATTGGAGATGATAAGAAAAGACTATCTGAAACCCCGGGAGGTCCATGTCTTCCATGTGTTTTCTGAGGGCAGCCCGGAGGACTTCAAAATTCTTACCAAACATGACGATGTTGAGCTGCAACTACTGGGAGATGACGGTATGATGACGTCCTTCCACAGTATGGTTACTGCAGACTATTTACTCACGTCACCCAGTAGCTTCTCCTACGCAGCAGGTGTTTTATCAAAGGGAAAGGTATTCGATATCTATCCAATAATCGTATGCACGGATTGGCGGAAAAGTGAATTTTGTGATGTTCGTATTTCAGGTTTTTAGACCCAGAGAATGGTATTTCTACAAAAGATCTCTTCAAACCTGGAATGAATTTTAAGCCATTACAATTGTGTTCTTCAATTTTTTTGAACTAGCATAGATCAATCTAGATAAAAAGCCTTGTTAGCTTGGTCAGCAGCACATAGCACAGCGTGTATGGCCATACAAATTCTGCTATACATACACAGTAGCACTCGGTCGCATCGGGATTGACACATGAGAATTTCGAATAATGTGCAATGTACACTCTTGTTGTGTGTATTGTGACCAACAACATGCAGAAATAGAACGTACAAATGCATGCAAGCAAGTAGCGTAGGCATTCAGCAGCATGTCACGTAGTAGCGCGCAGCGAAAAATAGCGCATGTCTAGATGTATGCATTGCCATCTGGATCATCATCACTGTGCGACGTCGATTAGAGGCAATCTAGCAATGCGCCGGCATCATTGTGTTTGCATGGTTCATGTCAGTAGTCTGACAACACAAAGTAGACCAGTTAAATTATGTAAAATATGTTATTTTTCAACATTTCATCCCTGAATATCAGGATCAGATAACTGGTTCCATGCATTGGAAATGTAGAGATGTAAAAATTAGATTATGTTACACAGGTCACACTTATCCTGAGCCATTCCGGGATCATCGTTAGTCCTTATGGTGCGCGATACTTCACTTCCATCATCTTCATCTTCCTCTCCAATTTCAGCTTCTCTATTCTGAAACATAAAGTTGCATTCAGCTACAGCTAAGACAATGAATATTATAAAGACTGTCGAACATTTTTGGCGTTGTATTCTTTCTCTTCTTCCTCGATATCCACGCAATCTTTGAGAGTCGATTTCCCAAATAATTGAACTTCAAACTTTTCCAGTTGTCTCCAAAACCTTCAGAATACGGTTTTCAGATCGCAACGATAATACAGAAGCACATCAAATCTAGTACCCAGGGTTGGGGCGTATTTGCGGTCTACTTGACTTTGCGAAAGTGTAAGTGTCCTTTAAAGTCCAGTGCTAAAAAGACATGCTTCAGGGATATGACAATGGTTTCCCTGATTTTTCCCAGTTCCCTTGCCCCAAATGCTTCACCTTTGTGTACATCAGGTAGGCTAATACCACTGTCGAAGACCTGAGAGATTAGATGAATTATCAAAGGTAAAGGTTGAAGACTGGGTGGTGGGTGAAGGGAAAATACTAAAAATGAAACCGATTAGTGACAACTCAGCTGGAATATTCAAGACATATTTGAAAGCAGCTACTCATGAGATATTTCTTGATGTGCGTATATGTGCAGGGGCGCGCGTGTGTCCATTAATTCTTGTTGCACAGAAGCTCTATTGCTGTTTGGTCTGCTCCTTATATATCCAGCAACAATCTAGATGGACGAAAATACCACCTTGAGACTCCTTGGTGGCAATGGACAAGAACTTTTTTTGTGCTGTCTCCATCAGAAGATTTTAAGAAATCGAATGCCTGGTGGTTGATTCAACAATGCAGAGCAAGATAAGTATAAAAGGAAGAACAAAGGGGTCATAGAAGAGTAAAGAATATCAAACATTTTCGAAATTTGCATGGCTACCTTTTGAAAGTGCTCGCTCAAGTTCGAGTCAATTGAATCTGGTAGGTTGATTTGATGATACTCGAATCTAATATAACAAATAGAGACAAAGAGACAATTAATTACATGATCGTTCCTAAAAATGTTAACTGTAAAAACTGACAAACCCTCTAGATTACGCTATCATCACTACCGTACCCAACTCTCAACTTAACGCTTCAGTTCTTACTTATCAGGGTAATAGTTCTTAACACCCGATGAAACGTTAAGAATGTGGGTGATTCCTAAGGCTTCCAGATGCTTGAGCTGCTTTGCATCGTCCTCGGAACCTGTAACGAAGAAATGGGGGATTAATGGGTTCGTCCTGGCTAAAACAACACGTCACGTGAACTTCTTCAGACCAAGTAGTAAGAAATCCTCGATAAGGACGGTGGGAAACCATGGCAAAGTCAACTTGTTTACAATGAACGGAAACCTGAAAAGTTATTGGATAATTGAACTTATATACTGTGATAATGAATGGTCTGTATCCACTCGAAAGCCCCCATAATTTCAATTTATACTTTGCAGCGAGTGCTTTGAAACCGCCCTTTAAGACGCACAAAGAACTGGAATCATTTAGAACAGCAGCCATGGCTCCAGCGGGATCCTAAATGGATAAGTCATCAATTCAAGGATGTGCAACGGAGAAGTATGTGTATGCAGGCTCGAGAAATAAAAACAACATGCACAAAATCGTTTGCCGCACTTGGCCGAAACTTTCCGATCATGAAAGGCTTTGGGATATTTGCCATAAAATAGGTTCTCTCCTACAAGCAACATTTAAAAGAAATACCTTTTCGCCTGTTTTGCCATCAGCACTGACGATCACAGTTTTTTTTCCGGCCCTTGTTCTTGCATTTAGTTGAAACTTTCCCTAATGTGGACATCATGTCATGTTCAACGCAAGCCAGTGGCCACCTTCTCTCTCTCCCTCCCTCTCTCTCTCTCTCTCTCTCTCTCTCTCTCTCTGTGTGTGTGTGTGTGTGTGTGATCGTGCGTGCGCTTTGTGTGGTACCGCCCCACGTATAGTCTTCAGCATCTCCTTTGCAGTGGGAATCTGGATTACACCAGATTTGATTAGATTTCCTTATTCGCAATCGGATTGCAATAGAAAATAGCAAACCCTACGGCAACCAACGAACGCAAAGCACCACAACACCACCACTGCAACCGCCACATTCACAATTCATATTCTACCACCTTATCAACAAACTCTTGGGTGACTGGGACGTTTATCGCCCTCATTAATTTCCCCTCTTTGAATTCTGCGTAAGAATCAAGAATCAATACCGCTTCAAACATCACTTCAAATACTACCATTGCTACATCCAGTGGAAGAGGAGCAGAAGAAAGAATAATAAAACTGCCACTTGCCAGTAGTAGTATCTTTATTCTCCTACTATTTACTAAAACCGTCGCTAATTTGAACCCACCTGCACCAGATCTTGTATCCACCAGAATGAGGTCTCGCCCACTCATCAGATTAAGCAGTTCAGCACAGCGCATGATCTGCACCTAAAAACGGTGAGGATGATGATGGGGAACATTAGTCAACTATTTCACATTGATTTATCTCGCCTCTGTCGATAGAAAGAGGACTAATATCTTTTATTAGACACCTTGCCCGTTGTTGTGTTCAACGTTTCTCTTTCCAGGAAGGGACACGGAATCGGCGAATGTATATCTTCGCTGTGTCTTGGCATCTAGGAAATTTATGATAGATTAATGTCCTAAGTTTCTTGAATTTGCTAGATAAGTTTCCGATCTTTCAGTTGAAAAAAGAACATGAAGCCGTATGAATGCTAAGTGCCCTCTTGCAACGCTCAACTCACAGGTATGTTCTTCTTATAGAAATGTAGCTACTTTCCCTTTTAAAAAGCTCTTCTTCTCACGGTTCTCCTTTCATTCTCATCTCAGCTACCCACTAATCAGTCGCTCAAGCTCAATGTTTTGTTCTGTTGAAAGGTGGTTTGGGATGCTACCTTCTCTCGCACAATCTTTCTCCGTGTTTCTTTTGTCTCTAGGCGGAGGCAATGTGTAGGGAGTAACTAAACTGGTGATGAGGGGGCTGTAGTATTCACTTTCGTCTTCTGTTCTTATTGTGATGGGGTGTCTTCCTCCTCCTCCTCCCTCGTAGCTTTCGGAAAATCGTCGGGACATAGCATTTCAGATAGGAACGCTTGCCTTTTCCCTCTTGCGTCTTGTCACATACAGCAAACTTTCTAGTTGGAGCCTCGAATAGTGCTTAGAAGCTCACAGTCGACCTGCGGTTTTCACCAGCAGATTTTTTTACGCGTGCGCTGTGTGTTGCGATGTTTGTTGCCGAAATATCCACGAGAGATCTCGAGCAATCTCTTTGTGTGCAATACACGATTACGTTCTACGAAATAACCCCTTCGTTTTCCTTCCTCTCCTCAAGGTAAAAATTTAGTGTGCAAAAGATTCTTCATTTTTGTGACCATTAGTGATCGATGTTGTCGCAGCTTTTGAAATCTCCCCTGATCGTCTTCGATCGGAAACGTTCTGTGCAGATCGATCGGAAGACAAGAAATAAGAATCAGATCTCTCCCAACCTGTCGAACAATCCGAGAATACCTTCGATTTCATAGTACGACCTTATACTAAAGATTTTCTGAATAAATTTACAATTCTCGTATGCTCTTAGAGACCAATTCTTGCAGGAAATAGTCTTACTTGTTACCTAGGGCGTTTTCGATAACGATCCGCTGATAGAACCCTAAAACCTAAAACTAACTAGAATTTTATGACGCCGAAACAAAATGAGCTATATTCTTCAATATCTTAAATTTCTATTCTGCCTCCTACGCCTGAATTCTGCAAATCGGCTTTGTGAGGCACAGAGGGAGGTGGGAATAGGGTTTGGGTCTATGGGAAGATGGTTGTCGGGAAGAGAGAGGACGGAAGCCGAGAGATGGAAATAATAGTGTTTATAGAGCTAGCCACTTTTTCTCAAATTCTGTATGAAGTTGTCCCGAGTTCAGACACCACGTTGAATCTGAAGGGATGAGAGATGTAGAGATAGAAAGGAGGGAGGAAGATATAGAACGCCCACAAGATAAGAAGTAAATGGAAATTCAGGGTGAAGAGGAGAGAATAAGTATACTAACGATTTTATAGTATACAGATAACAGCTTCAGTTTTATCAAGAATTGGAGTGCTATTATTATTATTATTTTTGAAGCCCTAATTTCTCCTTTTACATACATCTCTCAGCTTCCATGAGGCTCGAACTTTTTTAGCGGCGGAGGACTGGCGCTTACATCGGAAACGATTCTTTGTCCAGCATCCCATCCAGCATTCCGCTGCTCAGCACTCCTCGAATGCTTAGCACGCCGCGACTCTTGCAAGGGTTGCCACAACAATCAGTGATCCACACACACACACACACACACACACACACACACATATCATATGTTCACATGCGACCACAATCTCGTACACATATGATCAGGAGCGGTCATGGGGGTGATGATAAGGAGGATGACTATGGGGACATGGTGCACATGAAGGACATGGACCAAAAGACAGTCCTCCAGGTCGTTCTAGGACACGCACACACAAACACACACACATACACACGCACATTGTAAATACTATTCCAAAAAGAATCTATCCACAAAAAACATAAAAGATATGTCTATCGAAAATATGTCTTCTCCTAGTGTCCCTGTGGCAGTTCTTCATGACGTAATTCCTCGACGTCTCCTTTCGCCTTCGTTGTGCGTAATCCTCAGAATGTGAAGCGTCGTTTCAATCGTGGGTCCATCTATACATCCGTCGGCGACGTATTGATATCGCTAAACCCGTTTAAGGAACTTGGGCTATACACGGAGGAAAGGTAGCGCCAGTTTTCCTTCGGAGAGAGTTTCTGAATTGCATCCCGTAGTTGCTGTATCATGTGTGTGTGTGTGCGCGCGCGCGCGCGTATATATCAGGTTGAAAGAATACCACCACAGCCGATCTCATGAAGAGGAGGAAGGGTTGCCTCCCCATATCTTTGCCATCAGTCGCGATGCGTACAGGTACCACATACGTGTTTGCAGAGTTTACCAACGGCGTTAACTATCAGCGAGCCTGCAAACAAGCTGCTAGATTTCTGATACCACGTATATTTGTGCTGTTAAAAAAGGCGAATTTGTGATTTCGAACACAAGCCCCAAACGATTCTCGTGAGCGGTGAAAGCGGAGCAGGGAAAACAGAGGTAGGAAAAATTTCCTATTGCAGCTGTTTGCTGCTGCATTTTGTCTCATGCTTACCTATGACATCTCGTTGTCTCCACCATCATCATCATCACCATATTCCGACGTTATCATTGAGCTGATCATCGGCATTATTGCCATTATTATTTTCCTGCATAAAAGGCATCAAAGCTCCTGATTCGTTACCTTGCGTTCATGTCATCATCGTCCTCGTCGGAGATACGATGGGATGACGATGAGATAGAAGAATCCTCTACAATAAATGATGAGGTAATAAGTATGTTGAAATTGTTTAGTAATACCTCCCCCTCCCCCACCTTCCCTCTCTCTCTCTCTCCCTTTCTCTCCATTTATTTGAAATTAAATAAATATTGCTCATATAGACAAAAGCGGCAGCGGCAGCATCGATCGAGGAACGACTGCTACAAGCTGAACCTATTCTAGAGGTATTATGTCATCTGCTGTTCCCCCCCCCCCCCCCCCTCTCCCTTTAACATGTACAAAGTATACTCCTACCAAAAAAAATAACTGGAAATTTTAGGGACTTAAATTCTCATTGTCATCATCATCATCGTAATCCTCACCCCCTCATTCATTCCTGTATTCTCCAGGGGTTTGGCAATGCAAAGACCCTGCGCAACAACAACTCAAGCCGATTCGGAAAATTTACCAAGGTAATTATTATTAACAGGCGTGTGTGTGTTTGTGTTTGTGTGTGTGCCCGCGCGCGAGCCCTTGCCGTCAGAGTGCACATGGGCTTAAAAATGTGAATTCTTCAGGTTATCTTTTGATTTTGGGGGGAAAAATCCGTCCTGCGGCTCG